>CATIWQ010149402.1:0-31763 GCA_949673415.1 Euphorbia schlechtendalii | reverse complement strand
CCTTTCTCGTTGGTGTATGGGATGGAAGCAGTTCTGCTAGTTGAAATGGAAGTAAAATTGCTTCAAGTGGCCTTAGAGGTAAGAATAGAGGAGTCAAATTGGGCAAGGGCTAGATTTGAACAGCTGAACATGATAGACGAGCAACGTCTAAAGGCATTGGATCATTTGTAGATATACCAACAACGCATGGCTAGGACGTACAATGATCGGGTTAAACTTAGAAGCCAACCCTTGAAAATAGGGGATCTGGTTTTGAAGCATATGAGATCGTCGAATGTGGATGTTCGGGGAAAATTCAAGCCAAATTAGGAAGGCCCTTTTTTGTGAAGAAAATTTTAAGCAAGGGAGCTATCATGATTGTGAGTGGGCAACACGGAGCGGTGGGCCGAGAGCGTGCGATTTCATAGGCACGGTCTACTAGGGTGTTTATAAAAAGTTACACCGGGTCGAAGACCCAGGAAAAAGGTTGAAAGAGAAAAGCAAAAATGTTTTAGGTCGGTTTGAACCCGAATTCGTCATCTCTTAGTGTGGAGTCGCCACCTGGATTAGCTCTTTCTAGGAATTAGAGCCCTGTGAGGCTTAACGTCCAGGGGATAGCCCATCAAGACATAGAGATTCGGGTCCGGGATAAGTTGCTTATTTCTTAAGTGATCACATTATATTACATCTACAGAAAATCGTATTTTCTCAAGTACGCATATTCACGCTTAGGTTGTTTTTTGAGTTTACTTGCATGATTCACGTATTGAAAAAGTAGTAAATCCATCCACAAAATAGTAAGTAAATGCAGAAAGTAAATGTGGAAAATAAAAATTACAAGGCTTTCAAAAATCGAGGGATGCAATCGCTGCTACCCTATTAATTACATTATCCAAAAAAATGAAAATGAGATACCCGAAGGAAAATTAAAATCCTAAACATACATCTAACCTGCATCCACAAAGGTTAGCACAGGGGATATCACATATGTTCGATTTAATTTTGGCGAGGCCTGTGTGGCCTAATTAAAACATCGATGATTTTAAAGTTGTTAATTTAAATAAAAATAATTCATTTTTATTTACACGTATGTTGGTCAATTTTATTAGTGAAAATGATCGCATGGCATAAGGTGAGGTCTGATATCCAGGAATATATTTTATTCCCTTCGTGGGGGTATTCAAAAAAATAAAGAAAAGAAATAAAGATGAAGAGAATTATAACACTGTTTACCATAACAAGGAATAAAAATAATTCCTAGGCAATGAAGCAGATGAAAGCACGAAATTCGTAACTCTAGGAACTCAGAGGCTTACCCTTGCGGTATGAATCCACTTTGGCGTATTTGTTCGATCCCCGGGAGTGTTCCTCGTTCATTTTTGTAGTTAATTGTAGTTCAATTGGAAAAATAAGTGTTTGGTTGGAAAATAAAGTGTTTATTTATCCAAAAGATAATCAGACTGGGGTTCTAAATTTGTTTTAGACCCGAGAATATATGAGGATTTAAGAGGAAATAGATGAAGAAATTTAATTGAAAGATGAAGAGATTTGGGATCCAAAAGTGTTTGGATCCGAGAAAAAAATAGAAGAAAGTAAGAGATATTGTTTTGATTTTTTTTATTTGACAGAGAGGATTTTCTCTGAATTTTCCAACCCCCTTCAGTCCAAAAAGGCCTGACTATTTATAGAAAAAAAACCTCGAAAATAAAAAAAGGCAGGAAAGTCTGGAGAGGAAGCCTCGCCAAGAGGCATGGTGAAATCGCTAGAAAGTCTAGCGAGTTCGCCAGACTACTTGGCGAGGCTTGCTAGACCACTGGCGAGGTTCACCACACCCTTGGCGAGCCTCACTAGGGTATGGCGAGGTTCGCCAGGTCGCTGGCGAGCCTCGCCAGGCCCCTGGCGAGGTTGGCCAGCCGTCTGACGAGCCGTGCCTCGTCAAGTATAGGCAAGGCGGGCTCCGGATCCGGCTTCTGGTTCCATTTTTGAATTTTTTTATGTATTTTTTATATTTTTTATTTAATTTCTTAATTAAAGTCCTTTTAAATTCAGCGAAGAGGAAGACTCCCATTTGAAGATCGTCAGACGATCGGAAATCGTGTGATTTGAGGATAAATATCCCGAAAGGCTGTCATCATTGAACGCGCGAGCTGGTACAAAATCCCATGCTCACAGCTGCCCCTCGTGTGATAATTGCTGGTTGTATAACCAGTATTATCACATGAAAAGAGCGGAGGGATTGAGAATATACCTGACTGGTGCGGTGATAAGTGTATAATTACACTTATTATCATGATAATTTTGCATCATAAACGCTATGGTTTTAGTCATTTTTATACTTCATATAAAGATTTCACGTGGTATGTAGTTTGTTTTTGATGCAAATGTAGATAGTAGGTAAATCTTGGGAGTAAAATGATCAAAAGTGGAATTCTATGAAAATAGAGTGAAAAAGGTGCAAAAAGATACGTGGAACTTAAAGATTTGGCTTAAGATCGAAGCTGTCAAAGATCCGTGAAGTTACAAGGAGATTTTTGAAGAAAACTCCATTCACGGTCGCGACAATCATTCGCGGTCGTGACCTGGTCACTTCAGATAAAAAATCTACCAATAAAAGATTCACGATCGTGAATCACATATAATAGTCGCAACATGGATGATTTTCTGGTATTATCTTCTTAACTACCAACCATCAGATAAGTATGATACACCGCCATCAACTACCAATGAAAAGACACTTATCAAAAGTCAACCAATCATGAAAAGGTGCCTCTTCATTATGGATCACATAAGGTTTCATCAACCAATCAAAGTAAAAAGGTGCAATCTTTCACAAATGGATAAGACTCTTCAAGTGGATAGATGCAACCCTTCAACTCTAGAAATAGGGCTCCAATTCTTCACAAATTTCATGGGATTCAAGTGCGCACTAAGAGACATAAATTTCATGCATATAGTAAGGAAGAAATGTAGAGAGAGAGAGAGAGAGTTATGATCTCCTTTCTTAGTTGTTAGTTTGAGAGAGTGAGATTGTAAAGTGATTTGATCATTCAATCACTATATTTCTTCGCATTACGCGCAATTATTGTAAAAGTGTACAACGCAAAGCATTCTTCAATAAAGAGTTTATTGTTCTTCACAATCTTCTATCTCAATTTACAAACTGAATACAGGCTGAAAGGAGTGTTCTGCATAAAGTTGAGACCGAAGGCGAGTAGACGTAGGAATTGTGAGAATTAACGACTCCCATTAAAGAGTGGATGCGATTTGATCAACTTTAGCTTTCACTTGCAAACCTTTACAACTTTACTTATTTCTTCATCTTATACTTTCTCTATCGAAGTTTATGATATGTCCATGTGTCATAACGAGTAATTTGTCTTGTTTTCATTTACATAAATTAAGTTACATTCTTTCACGTTGATTTTAAGAGTAGTTTCGGGGTTAATGTGTTTTGATAGTGATAACTGGATCTGTGATTTAATGCCATTTAGTAAGCCAACAATTTTAGAATGGTAACTTGCTAAATGTGGTAATGTGAGAGCGACCCGTACTAAGCATAGCATTGATGTTGTTCAAGTTTTTGTGAATTGATGCAATTCATTTACCCTAGATAAGAAAAGTCATGTCATGTGTAACTTTATGTGCTGCATAATTGAATCTTAGAGAGTGTAAAACCCTATTGTTGAAAGTCATATATGTGCATTATCTCGTCTTTGAGTCTTTGCATTCTCATCTTTCCAAACTAGATTTTAGGAAAGGCATATATACTCTACTCTTCTTATTTGCATATCTTTTCAACTTTCACCAAATCTATGTTCAAAATTATTTTAAAAAACCTTCGCATCGTTTTCTTTTCGATTCCTGAACTAGTCCTTCCCTGTGGTATCGATATCTTTTAAAACTACATCGCAACTGTATACTTGTAGTTATCATCATTTTTCTATTTGATAAGGGGTATTAACAACACCTATATTTCATGTGAACAAGTTTTTGGCACCGTTGATATTTAGCCAAACTCTTTGCTTAAAAATTATTAAACTTATCAGTAGAAAAGTGGCGAACATGCGGCTGGTGATTTCTTGTTCCCAATTGGTGATGACATAGGCCTTCCTTTCTAGCACTATGTCGTTATAGGGTTGTCCTTTTCTTTCTTTGGAATCCATTTGGTACTTGATGCCCCTTATGGGAGGGTTGACCATTTCTTTCTGCGGTGTCCCTGTTGTAGTCGGTGACCGTTTCATTCTTCGGTTGATAAATGAGGCAGTTTCTTTCTTCCACCATCAAGATAACCTTTTCCTCCTTCGGTTATGTTTTGAATTTCCTTACTATGATATTGACTTTTTTCCTGTAACAAATCATGGAAAAGTATAATGTTAATATATTTTATGATATATGTTTTAATTATTTGATTAAGTTTATGCGAAACAAAAATTTTTGCCCCTTCAATAAAAAATTAAAACATAAAGAGTAAATAAGTTTAATAAGAAATTCGGGGGTGTCCCGAAAACCGCTCCATTGTTTAGGAGGCTTTTGTGGCGTTGTAATGTTGACTTTAGGATTGAATGGGCCATTGTCTTATTTGTAGGTTCCTCATGTGGAGGTGGGGATTCTTGTTTATCGGGACAATGTTACCCCGATTTGGCATCGTCTTTACCTGTAAATGCCATGATGCGAATGTAGTGTATGCATGTTTTTATGCATGAACAATATTTATCATATGATGTATGTTTATCTGTTATAGGTGTCATGGGCTTCATCCATTGAGGAGCCTTCTCTTGTGCTGGTGATGGTTGCCCTAAGGGTTTGTCTTGTTGGGGATTCCATTGATGACTTCCTCAAAGCGATGACCATGGGTTCGTTGAATTAGATTCAAGTTCATAGCTTGGATCTGATTTGAGGAAAGTCTGGATGAGTCATTGATCCCGCGTTGTGTAGGTGATGATCGCTTGGAAGCCGTTTTCCTGAAGAGTCATTATGTATTATTCTGATGATGAATTTGATATTGGTTCTAATTTCTATATAGATCACCCTTGTGGGTTTTCAATCTATCGAACCTTGTCTTAATTTTTGCCTGGACCGCCTTTTCAGGTTTTCAATCTATCAGACACATTTTTCTTTATTTTATTTTTTTCATTTTTTTGGATGTTTACTTGCGATATTCTACCATTGGCATGCAAGCAATCAAGATAAGCATATGCATAAAGATTCAACAAAAATGACAATTCATTGATGAACTTAACAGGGGTATAAATGCTTCAAATGATTTGACTCATGCCATCAATTAGCCTTTTCAGGTTTTCTAACGAATGTGGTTCTCTTGATGTCCTAAGTTTTGCCTGAGCTGCCCTTTCGGGTTTTCAACTTAGCGGACTATTCTTTTGTGGTTTTAATAAGAAGCCCTAATTTTTTCTTAATTAACCGAGTGTTAATTGACAGGCTAATTAAAAATTTTTTTGTTTGTACTTCTTTTTAGATATTTATTTCTTTCACCTATGCGTGATAGCAATTGTGTAAGACTTGGTTGATTTGGTAGATCAGTCACCGTCCATGTCCACGACTTCATTTGTTATCTCGTTCAATGATTCTGATCGATTGGTTGGTGCTCAAGCCGCTTTGCTGGCTTGAGGTGTATGTGATGATGGGTCTTGATGATTGCCCCATAAATAGTAGCGATCTGTGTGAAGGAACTGTTGATGTGTTCAACGGTCTGACTCCTTTTTATCTTTAGCATTGACTCTTGTTTGACTATCCCATGAATGATGGTGATCCATGTGATGGAGTTGTTGACATGTTCAATGATTCAACTCCTTCTTTGTAGCATTGTGTCTGTTGTTTGGTCTTATGACTGGTGGTGATGTAGTTGTTGACATGTTCCACGATTTGACTCCTTCTTTGTGATGTTTCACCGGTTGTCCGGTCTTGTGAATGGAGTTGTGATGGATTTGTTGATGTGTTCAACGATCTAACTCCTTCTTTGTGGTATCGCACCATTTATATAGTGATGGAGTTGTTGACGTGTTCAATGATATGACTCCTTCTTTGTGGTATCGTGCCATTTGTTTGGTCCCAACTTGCTTGGTCGATATTTTAGACTTATTCTAGCTCCGATCCTTTTGCATGCTTCATTCTCTTGATTGAGTTAGTGGATGTTTCGTGCTTGGAGATCTTTCCTCATTGTATGATGAGGCAATTGCTATCACACGTTGTCTAAGTACATTTATTTATCTCTCTCTTTCTCTCAAGAGTCAAATCATTTGAATTTATTATGGGGAATCCATTTTTACCCAAATTAATTTCATGAGATAATGTGTCACGTGTGCTAAAAACAATATGTATATGTTTATGAGAATGCGTGACATCTTTGACAAAATATCAAGCAAATAAACAATATTCAAAATAATTCAAAAGCCCCGTGGGCAAAGTAGCTAAATACTAATTATTACATAATCTTCCCTCATGCTAGTTCTCCCCAGATGTATCTATGGATTCGAAGTGCTCCATCCTATCTGCCTTTTCAAACACTTCTTGATAGCTTGAAAAGATGTCTGATCTAAACTTATTCCTGTATGATGGCAGTGTACCATCCATAAGCTTGGTTATCATCTCTAGTAGAGTTAAGCGAGCCCTAAGGTTGACCTGTGTGGCCATCCAGCATGCATAGTAGGATTTAAAGCTCTCACCCTGCCTTTGACTTATAGCCTCCAGATGTTGCATTGTGGTTTCCATCTGAGAGTTGAAACCATAATGCTACAGCATAGCTTGAGCGAGGCTATTCCAATTGGTAGCTATGTCCAGCGGAAGGTGGTTGTACCATTCATTGACTGGGTGGCCTAAGGTGATGACGAAGAGCTTAGCCATCATTCGATCGCTGACCCTTAATGCTCTCATCACTATCTGATAATGCGTCAAGTGAGCGCGTGGGTTGCCAGATCCTACGTACTTCTCAAATTGTGGCATTGCGAAGTTTGGGGGCAAGCTATCTTCATCCTCGATTGTCGATTGTGTAAGGTATGTGTTCCTTAGGTGGCCACCGTGAATGGCCAAGAATTGTTACCATAGTTCTGCCATGCCAGGTTGTTGGAGGATGGCGTTTTTTGTACTTGGATAAGAGCCATATTGCCCCTGTGGATATGCCGTGAAATGGGGCTGTTGAGGTGCCTGGAACTGTGAGGTGATCGACGTACTCCAGCTGGGAATAGATTGTTGGGTCACTCCTTGATAGAAAGGCCCTGGTACGAATGCGGGCTGGACAGTTTGTCCAGGGAAGAATGGATTCTGGTTCAGCTGACATTGTCTTACCCTAAACTGATAAAAGGTAGTTGCGGGCACCATGTGAGAGGTGGGAGGTCTCCGTGTTGGATTGACGTTGTTGAGGGTGACCTCAGGGCTGGACACTACATTCTAGGCCCTCCCGACATGTTGGCGAATGAGCAATGCTAGCTGTTCGCTGTTGGCAAAGGCATTTATGGCAGCTACAATCTCAACGCTCACCGACGACTGTTGAGAATTTTATCCCGTATCGACAGGGTAATCTTCCCTTGCACCTTCTCCTTGTGGACTGACCATAATAGTGTATTGAACTGAATTTGAGTCTGAACCCAAGTCCTCACTTGAGTCAATGTACGGAACCCCCTCCAGATTGGCCATAATTGGGGAAATGCGGACCAGGCGGCGAGCAAGCCTCCTCTAAGCCCCTTTGATACATGAGTAGAATATTAGACCATGCATGTAAGATTCATGATATGACTCATGCTGCGAGTAATGCATGAGATTTTTAATGTTATGGCTGCATTCACAAGGGGTTAGCATGCCATGATGTGAATTAACATGTATGTCAATCAATTTTAAACAAACAAATTAATCATTAGATAAAGATGAAAACATGTGGAAATGAAAATCCAACAATGGGGGTTGGATTTGAGATTTGTACAATGTCGTAATATGAGTGGTGTAAGTGAGTTGACTAAGCTACCTGTGTGGTAATAGGTCAATGGTTTGAGGTTTCGTCTTATGACTAGGTCTCAGGGAATGAGGAGGTCAAATTGTGACGTACCCTAATCGAATGAAGACAAGTACCATATGTGGCTATCTAAAGAATGATTTGGTTATTTTGCCCTGTTAGGGATAAGTTTTTGGATACCTATGTGGTAATCACTATTTGAGAGTATGTGCCAATACGTGAATTATTGTCTCTTGTGGGCCAATGATTCGGGTATGAGGCGTATACCCTTGATGATTTTGTAAGGTAAGTAAATTCGCTCCATGTGGGTTTAGGTTAGGATTTCGACTGGGATATCCTTTAATGTGGGAAAATGGTTTTGGGTAGGTGTTTACCCCTTTTGGGCTTTTGGTGTGTATAATTACCTCGGAAGGGTCGTGGGTTGGATGTTGAGTGGATATCTAATGGGTAATGTGGTGGAAAGGTTATTGCCCCTTGCGGGCTAAGTGTTGGATATCAAGTGGATATCACGCAGTAAAAGAAAGGTATGTTTGCCATGTACAGGCTAATAGCGGGATGTCAAGTGGAAATCTCGCTGAAAAAGGGGTAAGTGATGTCCCTAAGTGGTTTTTATGTTGTCCTAGGATGACATGATCTATAGTGTCGACTGTGCCTAATTGATGATGATAACATGATATGTACATTTATCATCATGAGTGTGTGCGTTCGAGTGTCTGCTCAAAAATTAGTGGTTAGTATGACATTTGTACAATGGCGAATTGAAAGTAGTATACAAGTAGCACAGTATGCAACGTCCAAACTTCCAACCATATAACTCCCGCGTGTAGGGTTTTTGGCTAGTCTCTATCCAAAGTTTGGTTCATCTTAGTATCATGAAGATCCTAAGGAGCGCACCTGCAAGAAAATATAATGCATGATCGTGTGTTGGGTAACACCCTAAGGAAAATGCCTATGGTTTATTTACATGAAGGTTACAAATGGGTTGTTGATGTAGAAGGTTCTTGTTGCACTAAAATACACTCCAAGCCTCTCCTTGAATGGGTTGAGGGTGGTAAATGCGATATGGTAGTAAGTTCTCCACCCGCTCAAGTACTATCTTTTCTTAGGGAGGCAGATTAGTACCAGAGAGAGTTTTACGGTAATAGGGGTGGGTACCTTAATCTTATGGGCTAATCCCTTCTACTGCAATGCATTATTATGAATATGTCATAATTAAGAGAAAATGGAATAGTGTGATCAATAATTTTCGGCACTTATCCAATCTAAAACCTTTGAAAAAACAAGTTTTAGAAAAATCCCCAGCGGAACCACTGTGAGCGGGCGACACGGAGCGGTGGGACGAGAGCGGGCGATTTCATAGATGCAGTCCACCGGGGTGTTTATAAAAAGGTGCACCGGGTTGGGGACCTGGGAAAAAGGTTGAAAGAGAAAAGTGAAAACGTTTTAGATTGGTTAGAACCCGAATCCAACTTCTCTTAGTGTGGAGTCCCCACCTGGATTAGCTCTTTCCAGGAATTAGAGTCCTGTGAGTCTTAACGTCCGAGGGATGACCCACCAAGAAATAAAGATTCGGGTCCGGGATAAGTTGATTATTTCTTAGTGATCACATTATATTACATCTACAGAAAATCGTATTTTCTCAATTACGCATATTCGTGCTTGGGTTATTTTTCGAGTTTACATGCATGATTCACGTATTGAAAAAGCAGTAAATCCATCCACAAAACAGTAAGTAAATGCGGAAAATAAAAATTACAAGGATTTCAAAAATCGGGGGATGCAACCGCCCGCTACCCTATTAATTACATTTCCCAAAAAAATGAAAATGCAATACCCGAAGGAAAATTAAAATCCTAAACATACATCTAACCTGCATCCACAAAGGTTAGCACAGGGGATATTACATATGTTCGATTTAATTTTGGCGAGGCCCGTGTGGCCAAATTAAAACATCAATGATTTCAAAGTTGTTAATTTAAATAAAAATAATTCATTTTTATTTACACGTATGTTGGTCAATTTTATTAGTGAAAATGACCGCATGGCATAAGTTGAGGTCTGTTATCTGGGAATATATTTTATTCCCTTCATCGGGGTATTCCAAAAAATAAAGAAAAGAAATAAAGATGATGAGAATTACAACATTATTTACCATAACAAGGAATAAAAATAATTCCTAGGCCAAAAATAAAAATTAAAAAAAGAAATGAAGTAGATGAAAGCACGGATTTCGTAACTCTAGGAACTCAGAGGCTTACCCTTGTATCCGTTTGATCCTCGGGAGTGTTCCTTATTCGTTTTTGTAGTTAATTGTAGGTCAATTGGAAAAATAAGTGTTTGGTTGGAAAATAAAGTGTTTATTTATCCAAAAGGTAATCAGTCTCGGGTTCTAAATTTGTTTTAGACCCAAGAATATCTGAGGATTTAAGAAGAAATAGATGAAAAAATTTAATTAAAAGATGAAGAGATTTGGGATCCAAAAGTGTTTTCGATCTGAGAAAAAAATAGAAGAAAGTAAGAGATATTGTTTTTATATTTTTTTATCTGACAGAGAGGATTTTCTCTGAATTTTCCATCCCCATTCAATCCAAAAAGGTCCGACTATTTATAGGAAAAAACCCAGAAAATCTAAAAAGGCCGGAAAGTCTAGTGAGGCCTCGCCAGACTTTTGGCGAGGAAGCCCCGCCAGGAGGCCTGGCGAACTCGCCAGAATGTCTGGCGAGTTCGCCAGACTACCTGGCGAGGCCCACCAGATTCCTGGCGAGGTTAGCCAGCCCTCTAGCGAGCCGTGCCTCGCCAAGTATGGGCGAGGCGGGCTTCGGATCCGGCTTCCGGTTGTGTTTTCGAATTTTTTTTGTGTATTTTTATATATTTTTAGTTAATTTCTGAATTAAAGTCCTTTTAAATTTAGCGACGAGGAAGACTCTCATTTGAAGATTGTCGGACGGTAAAAAATCGTGTGATTCGAGGATAAACATCCCAAAAAGCCATCATCATTGAACGCGCGAGCTGGTATAAAATCCCGTGCTCACAATGATCATGGACATGGACGGGAACGAATTCGTCAACCCAATTAATCAAGATAAGCTCAAGAGCTACCACGTCTAAAGGCCGAAGAAATGAATTAGGAAAGCGGTACAAAAAAGAGAAGAGAAAAAATGTCCGATAGTTGGCATTTGGCTAGTTGGGCAACAATTAGGACCGTTCTTTATGGAAAAATAATAAGATGTCCACTAAGTCGAAAACTCGTGAAGGGTAGCTCAGGCAAAAATTAGGGTATTGTGAGGAATGGAGGGACTGCGAGTTAGAAAACCTGTTCTAGGCTAGCTGGTGGTAGGATTCAAATCGTTGGAAAACTCGTACCCTTTTTAAAGTCATTTAATGAAATGTGTTATGTTTACAAATATTTATGTGTATGTTATGTGGACGTGTGCATACAGAATATCGTAAGTAAACAAAGTAAATTTCGATAAAATTCCATAATGTCAAAAGCAATTCAAAAACAAACCAAACATAAGGTTTAGAAAACAAATGTCAAAGACTATGGCAAATAGACATTGATTTAAGGGTGCTAATCACTCCACCGAGCACGCTTCCTGGAAGTGTGAGGAAGGGGGTCCAAACCATCTTTGTCCCTCTCCCACTCGTAGGATACCCTATGATGTTGATCAACACCCGGAAGACTCTTGATCTCACCTAGCCACCCGCAATAGAACTCATCGGTATTAGTGGTCTCAGGGTTGTTGTAATCCAGCGTGACAATTGTAGCGCGTGCCAAAGCCTTCGTATAACATCGGGTGTGTTAAGACCAAAATCGTGGAAACGAGTCGAGCATAGAAGCCTGGGAACTCGTTGCTGACATCCATACTACCTACATAGGTGGGAAGGAGAATAGGAGGTGACACCAAATAACCCCATCAGCAGTATGATAGAATCATGAACGTTTGTTTCCACAAATAGAATATCCAACCAAGGGCTAAGCCAACGGACCTCGGAAGCTCGATAGGGTCCCAGAATCTCAATCCAAGCCTCCTCACTCAACAAGTGATGGTCCTTCCTAACGAAACCCCTTGGACCATAATATGAAAGGAGGAACCGAGCCTTCCCCAAGCGAGGATCGGCGATCAAGCAAAGCTTCTCCAACAACCACACCTATGAGAATTTCGTTTAAAAATGTAGTAAGAATCGCAAAGAAAAAAGGGGCAAAAAGGAAATTTACCTCAAGGAAGGCCCACTATGAGCGGGTTCATCGAAGCAGCATCCAGGTGAACCAAGCTCTCTACTAGAGCCAATGCCAAGGGTGATAGACCTATAAAAAGCGGATCAATGATAGATAGAAAGTGAAATGGGGCAACTGCTCCAACCCCACAAATGAACTCCACCAGAAGAAGTAGGGCCACCATAGAGGGCCATGCCAAATGAGAGCTGGGCATAGTCTCGCACCAACCAAGAATAGCATCGACTCAAAAATCTTCGACGTCAAGAGGAGTTGATAGAAAGCCCCTACTGGACTCCAAGTTCCACAAGCCTCGTAGCTTATCCTCGCCCCTGAACTGAAAGGAAGGGAATGCAAAATACACCCTCATAGGGAATAATAGGGTCGGGATCTTTGGAAAGGGAAGCCCAGGATAGCATGATATTCCTCGACAATGGGACAAATCTCGAAGTCTGTAAAATGGAAGACATGGGTAGCAGGGTCCCAGAACTTCAGGGAAATATGAATAAAGGCCGTGTTCACAAGCCTAGAAGCAAAATATTGAAGACATTGTAGCCCAAAGATCTCAAGCCTTTGTCAATCAGGCCCCCGGATGGTGCGGAGAAAGGCCCTTAGATGCTCATTATAAGTTGACATTGGTGAAAAAAGAGCTAAAGGAAATCCCTCAAGACTGGTGTTGCCTATACACGTCAACCACATACATTAGCATAACATATTCATCATTCATGCACATACATAAGGAATTCACAAACATGCAAGCATATTGATAAAAACAAACATAGCAAGCGAAGACCCGGTGCACAACGGCCAAAGTCCTCTTTTCTTTCATAAAATTTGAATTTTTGAAAGTCTACAAGAAAAGTCTATCTAAAGTTCCGATTCAAAAAGAAAGAAAATAGAACTAAAGTAAAATAAGAACTCCTGCGAAAGTGTCGCATATACGTCATCTCCACCCATTGAATATCGGGGTGCCATAGTAGATATATCAAAATCCTTAGGATATAGGCTCGTGGAAGCACCATCGGCTGGACCAGATGCAGGAGGAGGCTGTGGAGAGTGGAGAAAGCTAACATCCCAATCAGGAGTAAGTAATGGCCTGGTGTCTAGATCGTCAAGTAGAGCTCCAAGGTCAAACTCAAGAGAGTGGCCAAAGCTCGAGGTAGCAGCTCGCTCATCATCTCGAGCCTAATTGGCTGAGGCATTCTGCCACAACTACTCTTGATGCTGGGCCTCCAAACTCTGATAGTGAGCACCCAGACTCTGGTATCAAGCACCCAACTCCTGGTGACTAGCATCTAAGTCACGATAATGGGAATCCATGTCCTGGTGATGAATATCTAACGCATGGAAACAACCGCTGAACTCCTAGTAGAGCTGCTCGTACTCATCACCCCTTACCGCCATCGCCTACAATCATAGAAATATACAATGAAAATCATATCCATATACAAAAAACATAACATTTCATGCAAAGTCAAGCATAAAACAAGTCGAGAAAAGGAACATACACGTAGGACTCCATCCTGAAGATACATTATATCCCTCAATGAAAAGGAATGTTTGGCCACTTGATCTATCTCCTCACGTGCAACCTGCAAAAAGAATAAACAAATGTCAAACACCCCAAAACTAATACACTACGGTTGAAGACAAGATGTTTAATCAAAGACTCACTTGAGTGGTGTCAGAAGGATCATAGGCCAATGTCTGGTAGCTCTACGGGAGAGGCACCTATCACATGGTCCCTATAAAACCCATCAAACAAAAAGATAAGTCAAGAGGAATTGCGAACCTTCTCTCAATAACAACAGAAGAATAGGTGCTCGCACTCCCGGTCGAAGATTTTAAATAGCGAATACGGGCCCTCTTCCAGATGGCCTCCTACAAGGATAGATAAACAATTAGAAATAGGGTCAATATGAACAAGATAATTAACATAGCTCTCATGCTCGACAGCCTAAACCAGTGTCATTATCACCTGCACCGAATTCGTCAACTCCCTGACTCCTAGACCGTAAAGGAGGTCGCTCTGCCTCGGGCTGGGTCGGTGGATGAAGTGGGAGCAGCCTCTCCTAAATGAACACCCTATAATCATCGTGCCAGCTGGAGAGCCTCACACCATGCTCCTCGAAGAACAGTTACCTCTCCTCAGGGTCAGTGATCACTAAGTGCGCCTAGAATAGTCCCGTGAGAGGCGTAGGAGGGATGCGTCTCTCCGACACTGGCTTAGTCTGCCAGAACTGGATACGCTTGCCCAGGTAACACTCACGGGTCCTGGGTCCCTCCAGGATAAAGCGACACCGGCCACCTCCCTCCTGATCTCCTTCGCCATATGGTAGTTAGGGAGCCCCCTCCAGGGGTTAAGGTCCACTTAAAAAGATGAATGTAGTCTTTTCTACCAAAACAAGGATCCTCACTTGCTTGAGTATCAAAAAGCAGAGATACTGATAATAACCCACAGTGTCTAAGATATCTCCCTCGAAAACCAAACAAATCCGGGCCATACAAGGGGTATCATTTGAGAACCTTGGTGAATAGTGGGGCGGGAAGGAAACCGTAGAAGAAAGCTCATGCCTACAAGATCAAAAAGTCAATCAAGGTTAACAAAAAATAATCGATATTCACAAATCACAGAAATGAACTAACACTACCTGGAGAACCATGGAGCAGCATCACAATGACCTCAAGTGAGCCCACATGATCAAGAGCAAAATATGTCTGGGCTAAGATCGCCAGGGGCCAGTTAAGGCCACTAACACTATCCAAATCGACTAAGGGCTAGATCAACCTTTAGTTGATCTCGCTATTCAAGACCAGGAAGAAGGTCACACTCAGTAGGGTGATCAAGGAAGATTAGATGTATAATAGAAATTTAGCCGCCGAAATAGATCGTTTCCTTATCCTATACTCGACTAGCACGTTGTAACACAATGCCTAGCCTCTCGGGTTAACATCGAACAAATCTTTGACACAATGACAAGTAGGATGAGCCTTGAAGAACCGCTCCAGGAAGGCATTGAAACAAATCATAGTCCCAGTCCAAGGCAGACCGATGATCGCTACTATGTCAGATAGGGAGTTGGTGACCTCCCTCATCGGAAGATGAAAAGTGTGGGAGATGTCACACCATCTCTGCTCCAATGCAATAGATGTCGCATATGGCAATAATGTGGGCCACAAAGACTAGGCCAGGTCACCAAACCTGGTGGCCTCTATGGCTTAGATAAGCTCTAGTCGAGAGGAGGCATGAAGCCACCAGGATTGGACGGTAGAGTACCTCCCTGTGTGTCAAAGTGTAGGGGATTACAAGTAAAAACAAATAAGACATGATTCGAAATTGAAAACAAAATATACAAAAAGAAATTTTTAATTTTAAAATAACAACCGTAGATACCCCGAGGGCCATAACCTGAAAATATGGCGAGGGCCCTAAAGGGCTGGTGAGCCCCTTTAGAGACCTCACCAGAATTGGTCCATTGGAAATTTTCCCTGCGGACCGTAATTCGACTTTTTTCTAATATTTGTACTTTTCTAAACTAAAAATCCACGACATGGTTCAAGTTTCAGTTCAATTCTACCCCCTAAACAACATAAAGGTGAATAAATTTGAAAAAAAAGAAATAAAAATGTTTTTTTAGTAAATCCCTTGATTCGAGAAAGATAGAGCTGAGCCAAAAAATCAATATCCAGTCTCTATAGGAGTGGTAGGAGTGAACTCCAACATGGTGTCCCTCCCACTCAAGCCGTATGCCACATCAGTATAGATAGATAAAACACCAGCTTGATCAGTAGGTTGAGGACTAAGACTGGAAGGGAAGTGGAGTTGCCTGCTAGCGGCTTTCGACAACATTTGTTTTAGAGAGGAGGAGAGAAAGTATTTAGAGAAAGAGAGTAAAAGTGAGAAGTGAGAAAATAAGGAGAGAAGAGTTATATTTATAAAGAAAATGGGTGGGCCCCACCTATTTATATTCTCCAATAAAAGCCTCCTAACACTAGGGAGCAATGCATGGGACATCCCCGATATCTCCCTAACTCATTAAATTTATTTCTCAATGTTTTAATTTTTTGATTGAAGGGGAAAAAATTTTTGCTTTGCATAAACTCAATCAAATAATTAAAACATTCATTATAAAATGTATTAACATTATATTTTCTCTGATTTGTCATAGGAATCAACTATATTTCCTACTAGGGAAACGAAACCGAAGAAGGAAACAGGAATCTAATTTGGTTTGCTTTTCAAGCAACCTACTCTGACAATTCCAACAAGCAAAGCCAACTGGAGGTTAACCCACAAGGGGGATGAATGACCACAAGAGGTACTAAACATCAAGGGACTCTGAAGAAAGAAATGGATGACCCAATTAAGGCATGATGCCCCAAAAGGAAGAACCATTTCATCACCGATCGAGGATAAAGAGGTCACCAACCACACCGGTCAGGTATTTTCTCAATCCCCTCGCTCTTTTTGTTTGATCATACTAGCTATTTAACTAGCAACGATCATACAAGGGGCAACTATGAGCACGAGATTTTATACCAGTTCACGCGTTCAATGATGACGGATTTTTCAGGATTTTATCCTTGAATCACACAATTCTCGATTATCCAGACCCCTTCAAAAGGGAGTGAACCTCATCTCTAAATTTAAAAGGACTTTTAACAAAATTAATTAATTTTTCTTTTGTTCAAAAAACTAATTAAAAATACAAAAAATATAAAAATACACGAAAAATACAAAAAATACAAAAAAATTGCAAATATCGGAATCGAGGAAATTCCCTATAAATATTTGCGGAATTTTCGGTAATCGGAACTGAGAAATTTTTGGAGAAAAATATAGCTTTTAGAACTCCAACCAATTTTGGGAATTAAACTAGTATTTTCGAGATTTACACCAAATTTTCAATCATAAAAACAAAAAGACAACGAGGACTGCTTTCTAAGGTTGAACGGATATTGTCGAAGTTGATTCATTCCGTAAGGGTAAGCCTCTGAATTCCTAGAACTGCTGATTCCGTGCTCATTGTCTACTATTTCTTCCTCTGATTTTATTTGTGGACCTAGGACTTCTTTTATTCTATTTTATTCTAAATATTGTAATTTTCTTTCTTCATCTGTAATTTCCTTATTAATGGAAATATATGCTAGAATACCCCCATGAAGGGAATAAAAATATATTCCCAGATAACAGCCCCCACTATTTTACCATGCGAGCAATTTCATTAATTAAAACGAGCAACCAACATGTTAATAAAATGAATTATTTTATTTCAACTGAAAAATCCATTACCGTGATTTTTCAACAGGCCATACGGGCCTTGCTAAAGCCAAAATGAAGCAAACGTGCAATGTGTTGTAATATACCCTGTGATAACCTCTATGGATGCAAGATTAGATATATGTTTAGTATTTTAATTTTCCTTCCGGTATCAAAATTTCAATTATATTTTGGGAAATGTAATTAATAAATTAGGCGGGTGGTTGCATCCCCTGAGGTTTTATAATTTTTAATCTTTACTTTCCGCATTTATTTACTGCTTTATAGATGGATTTATCGATTTCAAATATACGTGAATCATGCATAATAACTCGAAAAATGAAATAAGTGCGAATATGCATAATTAAGACATACGGTTTTTTATAGATGTAATATAATGTGATCCAATAAGAAATAAGTAACTTATCCTAAACCTGAATCTTTGTGTCTTAGTGGGCCGTCCTCTAGACGTTAAGCTTCACAAGACTTTAATTCCAAGAAAGAGCTAATCCAGGTGGAAACTCTACACTAAGAGACAGCGGATTCGGGTTTGGCCGATCTAAAAATGTTTTCGCTTTCTCTATCAAAATTTTCTCGGGTCCCCGACCCGGTACTTTTACTTTCAACTTAAACACCTCGGTTGACTGCGCCTCTCATTCCGCGCACTCTCTTCCCATTGCTCCGTGTCGTCCACTCACAAATCTTTTAAACTTTTAAGTTTATAAAAAGATATCCCCTGTGGAGTTACCACTATGAGCGGACGATGTTCTACTTGCGTGGTCACCGTGAGGCGTCGGCTTTGTTAGATGAGAAATGGGCTATTCGAAAAAAGAAAGAATTGTTTTTCAAGAGTGGGTGAAAATGGATTTCAAGTTTTAAAGACCCGAGACCTAAATCTCTAGCTTATATTCTAGAGTCACCACCTGGATCAGCTCTTTTGGGAAAATTTGGTACAACTTAAAAACGTTTTCATAATCTATACCATAGTACAGAGATTCGAGTTCAGACGAGTTAGTTACTTCGTTGTCATTTGAGTTAAATTACACTATGTGAGAAACCTAGTTTATAATATTCGAACTAAACTAGATATTTTTAGCTTATGATTATTTTATCGTGAATGCATAATATTCGCCACTTTTCTACTGATAAGTTTACTAACTTGTTCACAAGATTTTAGCTTTAAAGTGCAAGTGTTGTTAATACCACTTATGAAATAGAAAAATGATGATAACTGCAAGCGTACAGTTGCGATGTAGTTTTAAAAGATATCGAACCCACATGGAAAGAACCAGTTTTAAAGACTAACAAGAGTAACGGAACAAAGAAAATAAAATAAATGATTTAATTGTTTATTGGGTAATGTGGGATATGATGGTGGATAAATGTATATAGATTAGAGTAGAAGAAATCAGTATAGATTATCCGTACGAACAAGTATAGCAAAGAAAACATGCAAAGTGAACAAAGATATTACGTACTCTAGACTAATTTAACAAAGTCAGCAAAAAATACTCTTCCACTTCTGCGTGAATCCCAGCATCAATAACAAAAGTAGGATCGTAGAAAAGCGTAGGATTCTCAAATATCTTTCAACTTCTTCTTCACTATAGATTGGAAAGGGGCAACCAAATTTGTTTTGTCGATTCACCACTTTGCTCTTCCTCTTTGATGATGTTGGTTTCTTTATTATAAGGGAATTCAAGAACTTTGAATTATAGATTTGGAAGACAGAAAACTTATTTTTGTAAAGGATTGAGATTATGAAAAAGACTTTTTCAAAAACAAACTAGGAAAAGTGGTTATTTATATAGATAATAGAGTATTAATTGCTTTTCCAATGGATATATATCAAATATAACCATTAAAATATAGTTGTTACAGCAGCAACTGTTGTGTAGATCACACGGGTCACGATCGCGAAAGTTAGTCGCGATTGTAACTCTCTTATACAAAAACAGAGAGTTTAGACCAAACTGATCTCGAGCGCAATGCATGTCGCGGTCGTGATATGTCAAAATCCAAAAGTTTTTGTTATTTTCTTTTATTTGAAAAACTATACTAATACATAAAAACAAATATATACTACTATATTATACTAAATATTTTAGGAAAATATAAGAGATTTAAGTATCGATGGAGTTTTTCAACCCCTCGACTTCATATCCATGGATGAAATCTAACTTAACAACCTCTTGGATGCAAGCATCAATCAAATCAAGTTTCATGCATATATCTTCATCCATTGGATATTTATCAGCTTCACCCATGTTAAATTCAACTGTATCATTACCTATCCTTAACTTAATTTTTCCTTTCAAAACATCTATCAAAGCTTTGCTGGTATGCAAAAAAGGTCTTCCTAAGATTATAGGACACTTTTCATCATATGCAAAATCTAGCACAACAAAGTCTGTTGGAAAAACAAATTTATCCACTTTAACTAGTACATCTTCTATTATGCTATAAGGGCGTTTAATAGACTGGTCAGCCAATTGCAAGACCATATTTGTCCTTTTAACTTCATCATCAAGCTTCAACTCTTTGAAGATCGATAAAGGCATAAGGTTTATACTAGCCCCAAGATCACATAAACATTTTGGAAAAGAAATGTTTCCAAGTTTACACGGAATTGTGAAACCTCCTGGATTTTTAAGTTTAGTGGGCATTATAGCGGTTATTATTTTACTACAATCTTTAGTTAAAGATACTTTTGTTATTTCTTCTAAACTACATTTAAGAGATAAAAGTTCTTTAATAAACTTATCGTAGTTAGGAATCTGAGTAATGGCTTCAATGAATGAGAGATTGATTTCTAGACCTTTAAGTTTGTTAATGAATTCGATGAATTGCTTATCCTCGTTTTTCTTCTTCATTCTATGTGGAAATGGTGGTTAAGGGGGATTAACCTTTCCGGATTTAGGTTGTTCATCCACTCCTACTTTTTCATTGGATTTACTCGGATAATCATCCGGCACTTCAACAACATCATCATTAGCAAGCATACCCGAAGGATTTGGGTTATCTAGTAAGTTACCACTATGAAGGGCTATAGCATCCACATTTTCCTTAGGATTTCCTTCTGTATTACTAGGTAGATGACATTTTCCCCTAGATGGAATAGCACTCGCTAATTGACCAACTTGTATTTCCAAATTATGAATGGAAGATGATTGATTTTTAAACATTTGATCCATCTTATTCTCTAACTTTTTGTAACATTCTTCCAACTCTGATTGCTTAGTACAAACTCCCTCTACAAACTTGTCTATTTTACTAGCCAACTGTCCTATTCTATCATTACTCTGATAATTTTTTTGTTGATTATCACCATACTTCCAATTATAATTCATATAGTTATTTCCATTATTGCCATAAGAATTCCCTTGACTTTGAACATTACTTAATTGCTCCCCTACACATGGGTTAAATTACACTCAAAAGCAGTGTGTCTGATTTGACCACAATTTTCACATGTCAAAGGGTTATTCTTACTTATATGCATGTTATCTATTTTATTAGATAAAGCAGATATTTGTGCTTGCATAACAGAAATATAATCTAATTCATTGACCTTTTTAACTAAACTAGAGGATGTAGATGCAGCATGTGAATGAGTAGGATTAGTAATACTTACTTGTGCTCGCTCCACTGGCCACATACTATTGTTACATTCCATATCTTCCAAAAGATCAAAAGCTTCTGACTAGTTTTCTTCATTAGAGATCTCGCATCCATAGCATCAATTGCTCCTCTTGTAGCATGATTTATTCCATTGTAGAAAGTTTGCAGAATAACATTCTGAGGTAAACCATGATGAGGACAAACTCACTGAAGTTCCTTATAATGTTCCCAGGCTTCGTATAAGGATTCACTATCCTTCTGGGTAAAGGAAGTAATTTCTTTAATGAGTGTTGCAGTTTTGGCTAAAGGAAAATATTTAGTTAGAAAGGCTTGGCTAGTTGGTTCCAAGTAGTGATTGAATTTGGGGGTAATGAATTCAACCAAACTTTCACTTTATCACGGAGTGTAAATGGGAATAAGTGAAGTTTAACTTCTTAATCAGGAACATTGGGCATTTTGAAAGTATCACAGACTTCTAAAAAGTTTGCAATGTGAGAATTCAGATTTTTATTGGGTAGACCATAGTATTGCACATTGTTGCTAATCATTTGAAGTAATGCTGGTTTGATTTCAAATTGATTTGCTGTAATTGGTGGTCTTGCAATTCCTTGATCGTTACCACTGATGGTCGGTATAACATAATCCATAAGACTTGGTTGAGGCGAAACTGTATTTGGATTTGGATTTTCAACCCGCTCTTGATCGTCAGCCATCCTTGTTACTTGTCTCTTATTTTTCCGTTTCCTTGTCCGACAAAATCGTTCTATTTCTGATTCGAAAGACGCCAAACTTTCTCCCGAACTACGCATACTTGGCATGCACACGCTAGAAAGAAAACTCAATGAATAAACAAGAAAAATTTGTTAATAACTAGAAAATATAAATATAAAAATAAATAAAATTAAAAATAAATACAAATAACATGTAAAATATAATTGCCCATTCTCCGGTAATTTGATATCTAGAACACACTGGGCTTCCTCGGCAACGGTGCCAAAAACTTGTTCATCATTTTTCTACTAATAAGTTTAATAACTTGTTTGCAAGATTTTGGCTTTATAGTACATGTGTTGTCAATACCACTTATCAAATAGAAAAATGATGATAATTGCAAGTATACAGTTGCGATGTAGTTTTAAAAGATATCGAACACACAGGGAAGGAACATGTTCTAAAGACTAACAAGAGTAATGGAACAAAGACAATAAAATGAATGATTTTATTGTTTATTGGGTAGGATGTAATATGATGGTGGATGTATATAGATTAGAGTAGAAGAAATCAGTATAGATTATCCCTATGAACAAGTATAGCAAAGAAAACATGCAACATCAATAAAGATATTACATACACTAGACTAATTTAACAAATTCGATTCTAGATATTCAGATATTCAACTATTCACCGTAGAGCAACACATGAAATGACTTTTCTAAATCTAGTACGAACGAATTAAGTCGATTATATAAACCTAGATAACAGTACTACTATGCTTAGTACAGCTTGCTCTCACATAGCCATATTTAGCAAGTTACCATTCCAAAAATGTTGGCTCATTAAACAGCGTTATAATCACAGATCCAGTGATTATACACAATCTCATTAACCCCGAAACTACTCTTAAAGTTAACTCAAAAGCATATAACTTGATTAATATAAAAGACTCAACACAAAATACACATTATGACACATAAACATATCATAAACTTCAAAATAGAAAGTATAAGTAGAAAACAAAGCAAAGTTATAAGGTATGCAAGTGAAAGCTAAAAGTGGATCAAACCGTATCTACTCTTTAATGGGAGTTGTCACTTCCTGCAATTCCTGTGTGTTCTTTGAATTCGGTCTTGACTCGTACAGAACCTCCGCTAGGATACTATTCTTTGTGAATATCGAAGAACAAAAACTTTTATTGATAAGTGATTTGCAATTACACTTATACAACAATCGCTCGAATATGTAGAGAAATCTAGTGATCGAAATAAGGTTTGAATCACTTATACATTTTCTCGCTAACACTTATGAACGTAGCGAAATCTATACGATTTTCACACATATATACCCTCTATGTCACATTAAGTTCCCACACACCATACATGCCACAAAAATGGCTGAGTTTAGAGCCCTATTTATAGAGTATGAAGGGTTACATCTATCTAAATGAAGAGTTGTGTCCATTGGTGAAAGATTGCATCACTTCATTGTGATTGGTTGAATTGGGTTGATCTTATCCATAATGGAAATGCACATTTTCATGATTGGTTGAGTTCCAAAAGGTGTCTTATCATTTGGTAGTTGATGGCGGTTGATGGTTCTTATCTAGCGGTTGGTAGTTGAGAAGAGTTGATAAAAAAACCATCAAGTCGCAACTGCGAAGTGCATGTCACGACCGTGAATATTTGATTGGTAACTTTCTGTTCTGAAGAATACTAAGTCATGACCGTGAATGGTTGTCGCGATCATGAATTGTTTTTTTCTTCAGAATCCTTCTTGTAACTATACCGATCTTCGACAGCTTCGATCCTAAGCTAAATCCTTAAGTTCCACGCATCTTTTTGCACCCTTTTCACTCTTTTTTCATAGATTTCCAAGTTTAATCATTTTATTTCCAAGATTTACCTAGTACCTGCATTTGCATAAAAAACAACTACATACCACGTGAAATCTTTTATATGAAGTATAAAAATGACTTAAACTATGGTGTTTAATGTGTAAAATTATCATAAAAATAAGTGTAATTATACACTTATCGGATACCAATTAAAGTCATGGACATGGAAGGCAACCAATACATTAGCCAATCAACCAAGACTAGCACAATTGCTATCACGCATAGGTGAAAGAAATAATTTGGGTAAAAAGCAGTGCCAATAAAAAAATTGTAATTAGCTTGTCAATTAGCACTCTCTTAGTTGAGCAATAATGAGAGCTTCTTTTCAAAATGTAAAAAAGAATAGTTCGTTGAGTTGAAAACCCGAAAAGGGCGTCTCAGGCAAAACTTAGGACATCGAGAGAAAATAACATGCACATTGGTTAGAAAACCTAAAAGGGATAATCGATGGCGAGAGTCAAATCATTTGAAACATTCATGCCCCTATTAAGTTCATTAATGAATTTTCATTTCTTTGAATCTTTATGAATATGTTTATCTTGATTGCTTGCATGCCAATCTCATCACATCATGATTCAATAAAAATAAAAAAATAGTATGAAAAGATGAAAAGATGAGTATGCTGGATTGAAAACCTGAAAGGGTGGTGCAGGTAAAAATTAAGACAAGGTTCGATAGATTGAAAACCCGTAAGGGCGATCTATGCAGAAATTATAACCAAAGAAATATCAAATTCATCATCTCATCCTCGGAATGGCACATGGTATCATCTATCTTCTGATTTCCCTCGCAGGGAGGATTGTCACCACACTTCAGGAAAAAAGGCTTCCAAATTATCAACTTCAAAGTGAGCATCACCAACATAGTTTGAGATTAATGACTCATCCAGATCCTCTTCAAACCAGATTCAAGGTCTAAACTTGAATCTAATTCATTGAACCCATGGTCATCACTCTGAAAGAGTCATCGATGATAAGGCAACCATGGAATGCCCAACGAGATAAATCTTGGGGGCACCCATGCACCAACCTAAGAGGATATCGATTTAGAACCCTTTGGAATGCTCTTCATGCAATGAAACCCATAGCACCTGCAACAGATGAACATACATCATGTGATAAATATTGTTCATGCATACATTACATAGCATCATGTCACTTACAAGTAAAGACGATGCCAAATCGGGGTAATACCATCTTGGTATACAGGAAACTCCACCTCCACTTGAGGAACTTACGAGCATCAAAGAGGTGTCAAAGTAGTGCAACATCAAAATTAAGAAGGCTGATGGCCCACTCAAGCTTTAAGTCAATTCAGGCCTACCTAGGTCTCGTTCAAGCAACATTGCAGCATTGCAAAAGCCTCCTAAAATAATGGAACGATTTTGGGACATCCCTGAATTTTCATCAAACTCGCTAAATTTATTTCTTCATCATGTTTTAATTTTGATTGAAGGGGTAAAAATTTTTGCTTCGCATAAACTCAATCAAATAATTAAAACATGCACCATAAAATGTATGTTATGGGTAGCAATACAATCCTACTAGGGAAATGCAAAATATAACCAAATAAAGAAACAATTATCTCAACTTTTCAAATGCAAAGACTGAAAAATGAAATGGTTGGATATTCCTCTCGCGTGGTTCACCTTTGAAATGGATTTAGGCACGCTACTCTGGCAATTCCAATGGTTAAAACCAACAAAGGTCAACTCACAAGGGGTATATAATAATCGCAACTGAAGAAAGAAATGGTTGCCTATCCCATAGCAGGTTTCTTAAGGCCGCAAAAGGAAATGGTCGACTCACCTGCAAGGGGCATCACGCATCAAGGGATTTCGAAGGAAGAAACGGTCAATCCCGTGGGGGCATGGTGCCAGAAAGGAAGGTCCATGTCATAACTGATCGATGACAAAGAGGTCACCAACCACACCGGTCAGGTATTTTCTTGATCCCTCCACTCCATTTCGTGTGATCATACTGGCTATAACCAACAATGATCACATGAGGGGCAAGTATGAGCACGTGATTTTATACCAGCTCATGCATTCAATGATGATGGCTTTTCAGGATTTAATCCTTGAATCTCACATTTTTCGATTATCCGACGATCTTCAAATGGGAGCTCTCCTTGTGAAACCTTAAATATTTTGAGCCTTAAATAAAGATCGTAAAAAAATATTTAATAGCCTTAAAATATTTTAAGAACCTAAATAAATGTTTAAAGGTCCAGAATAAATTAATAAAAAATTAAATAAAAAATAAAACAATTAAGTTTTTTAAAAAAAAGAGAAAAAATTTAGACCGGTCCACTAGGTGGACCGACATTCCACCTAGCCCCTAGACCGACTTGCATCGGTGACCGGTCAGAAGCTCACTGGTGAATGACCAGAAGTTTGCCGGTGACCGGCCGGAGTTCGCCGGTGAACTGTCGAAGCTCGTCGGCGAGTTGGGTCTTTTTTTTCCTCCCCCCTATAAATAGGGGAAACTTTCAAAACAATAAAAGGAGAATAAATTTTAAAGAAAAAAAAAGTTTTAGAGAGAAAAATTTTGACAAAAAAATTCTTTGAGAACGACGAGATTATTTTTCCAAAGCAAATAATTTCGAATTTGTTTAACATCTCGCTTTATTTTTTTCATTTCTTTTTATCTTTTACATATTTGGGTAATCTCGGGCCAAAAATCGATTTGGGTTTTGAATCCTATCATTATTTTAAACAAAAATACACACAAATAAAAAAAAAGAACGAAGAGAACTCCTGGAGATTTAGCGGATTCGTCGACATGGATTCGCACCGAAAGGGTAAGTCTCTGAATTCCTAGAGTTGCTTTTTCCTGTGTTTTATATTTTTATTTCTTTTAAATTCTTACTTAGGATTTATTTATTCAAGTCTTTTATTTATTTATTTATTTATCCATTTGTGGGAATTTCGTAATTAAATACATGTTATAATACTATAACGAAGGTAATTAAAATTATTTCCTGATAACAGACCTCACCATTTGTGATGTGATCATTTTCATTAAATAAAAGTGAGCAACATATATGTGTATAAACCGTTTTATTTTTATAAAACAAGAATTTTAAACCTCTCAATGTCTTAATTAGGTCATACAGACCTTTTCAATATCAAATCAAACCTACTTGTAGATATTTGTGTTGTGCAATATCACTTGTGCTAACCTTTGTGGTGTAGGTAGATTAGGTCAGATGTATGCCTAGGAATTTATTTTTCCTTCGGATATTGAAATTTTAAAAGATGAAATTTATAAATTAGTCGGGTGGCCTCATCCCCGAGGTTTTGTAATTAATTTTTTTATTTTTTTCAGCATTTATTTACTGCTTTACGTATTTTTCACTTTCCAGATGCGCGTTAAATCATATCATGAACACGAAAATGACTTAAGTTAGAAAATGCATAATTAAGAAACGTGATTTTCTATAGATGTAATTTAATGTGGTCCAATAAGAAGTAAGCAACTTATCCCGAACCCACATCTCTGCGTCTAAGTGGGCCATCCCCTGAATGTCAAGCCTCACAAGACTTTAATTCTTGGAAGAGCTTATCCAGGTGGTGACTCTAAACTATGAGACAACGATTTCAAGTTTCAATGTTCTAAATCGATTTCATTTTCTCTTTTATTAGACATGATGTATATTATAGAGGCAATTAGGCCTATACATCTTAATTAGTTACAATGTAAAAATAGTTTCAGATTATTATTATTATTATTATTATTATTATTATTATTATTATTATTATTATTATTATTATTATTATTAAAGGCATCTTTGTTATTTATTAGTGCTTTTGTTTAAATTATGTACCTCGCTGGTATCATATATGTGGTATTATATACACGCATTGATTAGACAAAGTCCGTGACTAGTTCATAGCGTAAAAGTGCAAGGTCATATTGGGAGCTATGTGATGTGAAAACTGCACATGTGGGTTACTATGAATAGTATAAATATCCCTAGTCATAGTTTCATTGAGACTAAACATCAATGAAGCGAACAGACTAGCATGTGTAGGCTTACTCCTTTGATTAGATCCAAGCAGCCGATCCCACTAGCTAAAGGTGGTACCTTGAGTTAACACATGAATGTATTCAGGTAATACATTGGAGACCATTTTAAGATAGACACTCGGAAATAACTATATCCATGTGTTGGTGTTATGCCTTATTGTAGAAGCGGTATAAGTGTCCTCAAAACCTGAGATACTAGTTACCTTATGTAGAAGTTGCTATACTTTGGGTCTACTTATTCATACCCTGGTAATCAAGATGACACGTGTGATTATGGCTATAGTGATTATCACACGTTGGTAAGCCGAGTAGTCAAGATGGGATCCATTGCTCCTGATATAGTGATATAATGGGAGATGTACCTTAGGGCATCCTGTAGAAGAGATACACTCATAAACCTCTGATTAGAGTATAAGATTGATAAACGTGTTTCTAAAGTTATCGGGTTCCATATCAGTCTGGAACACTGAGCCTAAAGGTTCCCGGATAGGAAGATAAGTTTAGGTTAACCTTTAGCAGTTCTATACTTTGGGATCCTTTGAGGTCACACACTTTGGGTCTTTATCGGACAAAGTAAAGACCTTATAGATTGGGTCAATGTCGAGAATATTTAGGTTGTCCAATTTGTTGGATGAATTATTTATTGGTTGGACCAAATTAAAAATTAAGAGGATTAAAGGAGAATTTTGGTAAAAACTGCACGGAGCGTAGTAAGGGAATTTATCATGTTGCAAGTGGGCCCCAACGAACACGGGTTGTTCGAGGTGTGGGCTTGCGCGGCTACCCAACTTAGCAAAAATGCTTACGAGCCACTAGTGCTCGCTGGCTAGGCTAGCGCGCGCTAGCGGGCAGCAAGCCCGTTAGAGACCCGCAAGCTGGGCTTGTATGATAGCCCACAAGCCAGCTTGCAAGGCAAGGTAAGCCCATTAGGGATTGCCTTACAAGCCGTAGCATAGCCCGCATAAGCAGGCTGTATGCGCGAGTCGATGAGTGCGAAGCCATAGCTCCTCGTGTCGACCCACGGGTGGGATGGGATTTTTCCCATACCACATTGGTTTTTGAAGGGAGTTTCCCATTATAAATAGTGGCATCCCTTCACCTTTTTTCAAATATTTCAGCTCAGCCTTTCTCTATGAGTTTGACATATTTTCTTCGTGAGATTTTGTGAGAACCTCCACGAGTATCTCTAAGCGATGAAGAATTTTTTAGAAGGTTCTTTTTGTTTTGAAGTGAGCCAGTTAATATTTTCAGGTTGATCTTCAAGCAGTCTAGCAGCTTCTGTCTACCAATGGGTTCTACCTCAACGAAGGTTTTGGTCGGTGAAGATCCGTGTGGATCAATCTTAGAGGATATCCTAGTTTTGAGGCTAATGCCAATGGAGTTCAATCGAATCGCTCAAAAGGAATGCCACATCCAAAAGATAGAAGCGCACATCAACTAGTAATTTTCTTAACTTAGATGCTAGGTTTCTTTTATAAGTTTTATAATCCTATTAACTGCTGGTTAATTAAGACAATAATTGAACATGCAAAGGTTGCAAGGTAGAATTTCAAAACTTAAAATTAACATAATGATCTCTTAAGCATTTCCATGATTGATATAACCTAGGTTAAAATGTTCAATGGATGCTTTTAGGTTTATAAAACATATAAAAGAAACCTAGCATCTAAAGATTAAAGCATTACCAGTTGATGCGTGTTTGATCTCTCTTTTGGTAGCGGCGTTCCCTTTGAGCAATTCCAATAGCACAAGCTTCTAAACTAGGAGAGCCTCTATGACTTGATCCACATGGATCTTCACCGACTAAAACCTTGATGAGTTAGAACCCGTCGGTTGACAGCAACTGCTATATTACTCGTAAATCAACCCAAAAACCAAAACTCGAAAGCTCACTTAAACTTAGAGCCTTCTGAAAGAACTCTTCAATTTGTTTGGAGAAACTCATGGAGTATCTCACACAACAAAAAAAGAGGAGAGTAGAAATCAGAGAGAAAAATAAGCTCTAAGCTTTTTTTTTGTGAATAATGAGAGGCTTGAAGCCTATTTATAGGGAAAAATGGGGGAGTGTTATACTCCCGTCTAACTCTACATGGTGTCTAGCGGGTCAGCCGCGCGTGTATAGGTACCCATGAGTTACCACAAGGTAAGACCTAGCGGGCTTGCCTAGTGACACAAACTGCGGCTTGCGGGCCTTCCCACAAGCCCAGCTTACGAGCTTGCGCGCAAGCACTGCCTTGCGGCTTGCAGCCTGCTAGCAAGCCTGGGCAGTCTCCGTGAGCCCGTTGGCTCATGGGGCACCACGCAGGCCCCCTTTTGAACAACCCGTATTTTTTTGGGGCCCACTCGCAACGAGAAAATTCCCTTACTCGCTTCGTTCAACCTTTTCCCTATATTCTCATTATTCCCTTTTAATTATTAATTTGGTTAAATAAAATAATAATTCTTTTTACTGATTTCACAACTTGCATTTTTGGTATAGACCTAGTCATAGGTTCTTTACATGGTTCGATAAAAACCCAAAGTGTGTTACCTCATAGGATCCCAAAGTATAGAGCCGTTAGTGGTTAACCTAAACTTGGCTTCCCATCCGGGAACCTTTAGGCTTAGTGTTCCAGACCGTTATGGAGCTTGATAGCTCTAGATGATCAAATGGACTTTTTAGCAAAGGCGTATGATCCCCCGATACTTGGAACATCACGTACCTGTGACTTGATCCGATTCTGTAGTAGTAATCAATACAATACACTCCTTCCATCAGGTTAATAACATCTAGTTTATTGAGCTCTAATTAATTATCAACTCATGTAATAGCCGTAGCTATCCAGGAATTAGACTTTTTCACGAAGAACACTACTCAGCAGTTTAGTATCTTGATCTATTAGAAACCCGTTCTATCAATAGTATACTCTGATAAGAGGTTTATGAGTGTGTCACTTCAACAACGGGCCCTAAGGTACATCTCCATTATATTACTATATCAGGAGAGATGGATCCCATCTTGACTACTGATAAGTGTATAATTAAACTTATTATCATTATAATTTTACACACTAAACACTATAGTTTAAGTCATTTTTATACTTCATATAAAAGATTTCACGTGGTATGTAGTTGTTTTTGATGCAAATGAAGATACTAGGTAAATCTTGGGAGTAAAATGATCTAAAGTGGAATTTTATGAAAAAAAAGAGTGAAAAAGGTGCAAAAAGATGCGTGGAACTCAAAGATTTGGCTTAGGATCGAAGCTGTCAAAGATCGGTGAAGCTACAAGGAGAATTCTAAAGAAAAAGCATTTCATGGTCGTGAAAGCATTTCATGGTCGTGACAATCATTCACGGTCGTGACTTGTTCTTCTTCATAATCGAAGTCTGCCAATCAAAGATTCACTATCGCGATATGTATATCATGGTCACGACTTGGACTGTTTTCTGGTTTTATCTTCTTAACTACCAATCGCCAGATAAGCATGATCAACCGCCATCAACTACCAATGAAAAGATACTTATCAGAAGTCAACCAATAATGAAAAGGTGCTTATCCATTGTGGATTAAATCAAAGCTTCTCAACCAATCACAATGAAGAGATGCAATCTTTCACCCCTTCATTTGGATAGACGCAACCCTTCGAACTCTATAAATAAGGCTCCAAACTTCACAAATTTTGTGCTTCATAGTGTGGGCAACTAGAGAGGGAAAATATTAGAGTGCATGAGAGAAATAAAGTGTGTGTATAGATAGAGAGTTTGCTACATTCATAAGTGTTAGCGAGAAAATGTTTAAGTGATTCGAATCCTTGTTTTGATCACTAGATTTCTCTATATTCTCGAGTGATTGTTGTATAAGTGTACTTGTAAATCACTTATCAATAAAAGTTTTCGTTCTTCAACATTTGTTTGTTCGATATTCGCAAAGAATAGTATCCTAAGGGAGGTTCTGTACGGGGCGAGACCGAATTCAAAGCAGACGTAGGAATTGTGAGAATTGACGACTCCCATTAAAGAGTGGATACGGTTTGATCAACTTTAGCTTTCACTTGCATACCTTACAACTTTGCTTTGCTTTCTACTTATACTTTCTATTTCGAA
>CATIWQ010149354.1:0-30836 GCA_949673415.1 Euphorbia schlechtendalii | reverse complement strand
TTAGCTTTCACTTGCATACCTTACAACTTTGCTTTGCTTTCTACTTATACTTTCTATTTCGAAGTTTATGATATGTCTATGTGTCATAATGCGTATTTTGTGTTAAGTCTTTTATATTAATCAAGTTATATGCGTTGGAGTAAATTTTAAGAGTAGCTTCGGGGTTAACAATATCGTATAATCACTGGATCTGTGATATAATGCTGTTTAGTGAGCTAACATTTTTTTAATGGTAACTTGTTAAATGTGGCTATATGAGAGCGACCCGTACTAAGCATAGTATCGACGTTGTTCAGGTTTATATAATTGTCTTAATTTGTTTGCCCTAGGTTTAGAAAAGTTATTTCATGTGTTGCTCTGCAGCGAATAATTGAACATCTGGGTATTTTGAACAGAGTCTGTTATATTAGTTTAGTGAATTGTAACATCTTTGTTGAACTTGCATGTTTTCTCTACTATCCTTATTTCATAGGGAAAATCTATATATTTAGATTCTCTAATCTTTCATATCTATATTAACTTATTCTTCATTCTAAACATCCTATCCAAAATATCAATATATTTTATTTTCTTTCTTTTATCTTCCTTGCTGATATTTAGAGCTAGTCCTTCCCAGTGGGATTGATATCTTTTAAAACTACATCGCAACTGTATACTTGCAGTTATCATTATCTTTCTATTTGATAAGAGGTACTAATAACACCTATACTTTATGTGAACAAGTTTTTGGCACCATTAATATATAGCCAAACTCTTTACGAAAAAGTTATTAAACTTATCAGTAGAAAAGTGGTGAACAAATTTTTTGCGCCGTTGCCGGGGAAGGTAAGTGTGTTCTAGAGATCAAATTGTCAGGGGAAAGCAAGTACATTCTAGAGATTAATTATATCTATTTATTTCATTTCCTGTATTATACAATTTTCTAATCATATTCTACATATGAAAAGTTTATGAAATAATAATCTTGGAGGTGATACGTCATAATGTTTCATCTTAATTCTTGACAAATAGAAAATTTTCTTCTATTTTCCTATTTGCTTTCGTGACTGTCTATCACGCTCTTGAATTTCCTTCAAAACTTTCTGTTTCTCAAAATTCTGTTAGTCACGATCACGAATTGTGATCATGATCATGACCTGTATGATAACTGCAGTAGTTTGGACAGTTATTCCACTAAACTCTATAAAATTCATGCACGACTGTTCATCGATCACCCACCTCTGCTATCTAATTTCTTCTTTGCAAATCAAAATCTATTCCAAATTCCAAAATCCTTTAATTCCTTACAAATTTTCTTTCTTACAAAATGGTTTATCCGACGAGATCCGATGTTTTTCAGCCCATGAATATTCAGGATTCGTATGAAGCGCCATTCCCTATTTATTCAGAGGGAGAAGGAGATCATTATGAAATGATCTGAGTTGTTGAATTTAAGAGTTCCTATACGATTCATAGGAATAGTCTTATTCATTTAGGTATATTTGATATAATTATGCATTATCTCCGAATACTTAATTTTGTCATTTACTCGAATTTAACTCTTGGGAATGTGAACAATTGCACGGAAATGTTGGTCACAGTGGCATGGAGAAATGATAGACAAAACTGTTTGTTTGTTGGCACTACACTTTTACTTAAGTGGACCGTTGTTTGGCAAGTCCAACTCTGATATTTTCAAACCTGAAGAATTGTTTATCTTAGAAGCAATTCTGGAGGGCACACCTATCGATGTCTTTGTGATTATATGGAGACACTCATGTCTGCATCATAAAATCCTGAAGTGACCAAATATAGGTGCTAGACAATGGCGAATCTGTTGGGACAAATAGGAAGATTACCATATTTCATAAAAATTTTCACTAGTAAAGATGTAATTCTGGAGTAACGATGGAAGTCTTTTTCGAGAAAAATTTCTTAATAAGGTGCATTGGAGAGGATAGGATAACCTATAATTGGAGACCATGGGAAGAAAGGGTGGAAGAAGACCGAGAAAGAGAAAGGGAAATTGTACGAGAAGAGGAGCGTAGAGATCCCAACCTCCGTGGAAGGTTGAGTGACCTTATAGAAGGGCAATTTTCAACCTATAAAAAATTGAAGACATTCGTGATCTATTGATTGATGTTGAGCAAGATTTAAGGGAATCTTACTACGAGATTAACCGAATAATAGGATCACTTCCCCATGAATAGTTTTCTTTTCTTTTCAGATTAGAACCTTGTATAGTGTTTCTTTTTATGTTTAGTTGTGTTTGATTGTTATGTTTGTTGTAAATATTTGATAAATATGGAAATAAATTTGAACAACAAGATGTTGATGTTCAATTGCTATCATCACCATGATTACTCAAGGTATAATAGTATATATTTATCATTTGTATTTAACAAAGTTTATTTATGTTTGTGTTTCTAAGTTTTTATAGGTACAAGTCTAAAAATTGAAGAAATTTGAAGAGCAAAGAATATCGTGACCGCGACTCAATTCACACTCATGATCACTGGATATCAAAACATTCTATTTCTATCATGAAGAAAGTCACAATCGTGACTAGCCTTCACGATCGTAATATGAGGAAAATATAACCGTTACAGATCACAAACAAACACGCGACAGATGTCTGTAACCGCCATTAACGGCTAGTTTTGAGCCTAAACGGCTAGAATCCCATTTATGTCCAATTAGAGACCCATTAAACCTCTATAAATAGGTCCAAGTTGAACCCTAACCACCACACCTTCTAAAATGTCTACAAATTTCTGGTTTTCTTATCTTCTACATTCAAACATCTAAACCTTTTCAAACCTTTTTATTCATAACCAATATGACTTGTGTGAAGAGAGCAGCACATAAGAGAGGATCCCAATCAATTCAAGAAGAATTTGATTTTCCTTTCCCATTAAGGCCAAGAGAAGAAGGTAAAAGATTCCAGAAGTTAAGCAAATTGGATATCACCAGGATGATATTCCTTGATTTAGTCTTCTTAAAAACTCTTAATCTCTGTGAAGAGATGGAAGCCTACCTATCGGCTCTTGGTCTTACAAGATTTGTGACTTTGCAATTTCCATAAAATATAGATTGGATTCTCATGTGCTTGGTAACATTCGATTTTGAAGATTTAAGAAAGAGGACAATACAATTTCGTAATCAAGGACAACAATACACCATCACGAGAGAGATGATGGGTGAATGGTTCGGTTTTGAGATTGCTAATTCATTGAGCATGACGGATTCGTTTCAACCTAATAGAGTTTGGGTAAATTTATCAGGTAAGAGAGTCTTCGATCCCAAAAATTCTTCTAACAAACTTATTAAGGATGATTGCATTCTTCTTCTCCACAAATACCTTTCCACTTCAGTATTTTATCGAGTAGATAATACAAAGGTCTAAAATAAAGACTCGTTTCTTCTTTCGTGCGCTATGATGAAACAAAAAGTGAAATTTGTGGATATCATATGGGATATGATGAAGAAGAACTCAACGAGCACGAGAAGTAAGATTGTAGCGGCCGAGATTATCACTGCCATAATCTTGGGTGCTAGAAAAGAACTCCCCTATATCCAACAACCGGGTGAGTATTTTCGTTACATGGATGGAAATTATTTGAAGAACACCGGGCTACTCCAAGAACACAAAGGTGTTTATTCTTTTTAATCCTATTCCAACCACACTAAGAAACTCAATTTGATTGAAGAAGATTCTTCCATCGGACCATCAAATCCAATCATTAGCAGTCGCAAAGGAAAAGCCCCGATGCATGAAATAGAAGAAGATGATGAAGAAAACGAAGAAGCTCCCGAAGATTGGAAGGAGAGCATGCAACTTAAATTGGACGATTGCTAAGCAGAACTTGGAGTTATGAAGAAAGACATGAAGATTCAAAAGAAAAGAAATAAATCGATGCTTTGAAAATTACTTTCATTCTTTAGAAAACAAAATTGTCAATTCACTCCTAGTCCCCCAGATTCTCCTTCACAATAGAATGGGTTTATTCTTTACTTTAATTTCCCTTTTCCAATTCTATTTTTAGACTAGCTTTAGCTTTAGCTTTTGATTTTTATGATGTCTCACAATGAGGACATTATGTTCTTTAGTGTGTGGGGACATTTGTAAAAATCTCGTAAAATAAAAAAAAATTGAATAAAATAAAAAAAATCGAAGAATTTGAAAATTTTTCTGGATATTTTTGTTAATTATACATTATCATTTCTTATACTTTACTAACATTTATCCAAGGCTATTGTGAGTGTTAGATATTTACAAGTTTGATGTTAGTGTAAAATTTGAGCACACGTTGAATTTGAGCGTTATTAGCACAACATTTAGCAATTGGCAAGGATGAGTGGTGAGTAATATTCGAAAGCAACATTCCAAGTAAGTTTCGGTATATATTTCGATGTAACATGAATTAGTATAAGTTATATAGTTTTAGTTTAGTGCTTTCGATAAGTTTAAGTGGAGTAATATATAATGGTATTCTTACTATGAGTTTTGTATGCAAATCTCGAATAAGTCATATAAGTATTGAGTGTTTTTAAAGTATTAGGAAACTATAGCCATAATACTTTGAAATTGATCAATAAAGGATGAGGGTATTAAAGAAAAATCAAAAGAAAGAGAGGATAACCAACGAGTTATGCAAAAGGTGAGGAAAGGTACGGAGCAGAAACTGTAACCATTCATTGAGTGAAAAAGAAAAGAAAGCATAGCATGAAAAATGGGTGCAAAGTACAAAGTACTTAAAAAATATATGCTTAAAAGAAAAAATGAGAGAGTGGTATGGAGCATAAAATGCAACCACTGAAAAAAGGGGAGAGTGGTATGGAGCATAAAATGCAACCACTGAGAGTGTTTTAGCATCCTAGGTTACTAAAAATGCCTTGAGAGAAATTAATCAAAGAGTTCTTTCTATGTACTTTATACTTTATACTATGCTTAAGAGAAGGTAATATTCGAGTATGCATATAACACTTATATGAAGATGCGATTTGGTTGACTCTCCATCAAGAGCAAAGGTATGCAACTAAACTATATAAATTTCACATTGCTAATTTGTGGGAAATTTCGAACTTCTACTTGAAATCTTTTGCAACGTGGAATGTGGTACTCACTGCAATAGTCTTTTGCCAAATGAAGTACGAACTTGTTTACCAATTTATACACTTCTATTGAATTTACCTTGAGGACAAGGAAAAGTTAAGTGTGGGGGTATGATAAGTGTATAATTACACTTATTATCATATTAATTTTACACACTAAACACTATAGTTTAAGTCATTTTTATACTTCATATAAAAGATTTCACGTGTTATGTAGTTATTTTTTATGCAAATGTAGATACAAGGTAAATCTTGGGAGTAAAATTATCTAAAGTGGAATTCTATAGAAAAAGAGTGAAAAAGGTGCAAAAAGATGCGTGGAACTTAAAGATTTGGCTTAGGATCGAAGTTGTCAAAGATCAGTGAAGTTACAAGAAGAATTCTAAAGGAAAATTCAATTCACGGTCGTGACAATCATTCACGGTCGTGACTTGTTCTTCTTCCAAACACAAGTCTTCCAATCAAAGATTCACGGTCATGACTTGTATATCGCAGTCTCGACTTGGACGGTTTTCTAGTTTAATCTTCTTAACTACCAACCGCTACACAAGGATGATCAACCGCCATCAACTACCAATGAATAGACACCTATCAGAAATCAACCAATCATGAAAAAGGTGCCTATCCATTATGGATTAGATTGAAGATTCTCAACCAATCATAATGAGGTGATGCAATCATTCACCAATGAATACAACTCTTTATATGGATAGACGCAACCCTTCGAACTCTATAAATAGAGCTCCAAACCTTACAATTTCATGCAATCAAGCAGAGGGAAAACATTAGAGTGCATGAGAGAGATATAGTGCGTGTATAGATAGAGAATTCTCTACGTTCATAAGTGTTAAATGTTTAAGTGATTCGAATCCTTGTTTCGATCACTAGATTTCTCTATATTCTCGAGCGATTGTTATATAAGTGTACTTGTAAATCACTTATCAATAAAAGTTTTCATTCTTCAATATTCGTTTGTTCGATATTCGCAAATAATAACATCCTAGCTGAGGTTCTGTACGGGCCAAGACTAAATTCAAAGCAAACGCAAGAATTGCGGGAATTGACGACTCCTATTAAAGAGTGTATACGGTTTAATCAACTTTAGCTTTCACTTGCATACCTTACAACTTTGCTTTGCTTTCTACTTATACTTTCTATTTCGAAGTTTATGATATGTCTACGTGTCATAATGCGAATTTCTTGTTAAGTCTTTTATATTAATCAAGTTATATTCATTGGAGTTAATTTTAAGAGTAGTTTCGGGGTTAACAATATCATGTATAATCACTGGATCTGTGATATAACGCTATTTAGTGAGCCAAAATTTTTGGAATGGTAACTTCCTAAATGTGGCTATGTGAGAGCGACCATTACTAAGCATAGTATTGATGTTGTCCAGGTTTATATAATTGTCTTAATTCGTTTGAGCTAGGTTTAGAAAAGTTATTTCATGTGTTGTTCTACAATGAATAATTGAACATCTGGGTATATTGAACCGAGTCTGTTAGATTAGTTTAGTGAATCGTAACATCTTTATTGAACTTGCATGTTTTCTCTGCTATCCTTATTTCATAGGGAAAATCTATATATTTAGATTCTCTAATCTTTCATATCTATATTAACTCATTCTTCATTCTAACCCTCCTATCCAAAATATCAATATATTTTATTTTCTATCTTTTATCTTCCTTGTTGATCTTTAGAGCTAGTCCTTCCCTGAGGGATCGATATCTTTTAAAATTACATCGCAACTGTATACTTGCACTTATTATCATTTTTCTATTTGATAAGAGGTACTGACAACACCTATACTTTATGCGAACAAGTTTTTGGCACCATTAATATATAGCTAAACTCTTTACGAAAAAGTTATTAAACTTATATGTAGAAAAGTGGCGAACAGATTTATAAAAGAAGATTGGGAAGTAGATTTAGATACCTGTGGGTTGGCTGATTGATCCAAGGATAAATCAGCCTCAGGTAACTCATCTTGAGTTTTAGGTAGCTCAGTTTGTTGAGTGTGGATGAGGGATTGGATGTTCTTCTTAGGAAGATTAGATTTTTCATAGTTAATGATCTCTATATAATCCTCATCCTCATCACTGATCACTTGCAACGATCTCTATGGTTTAACAGTGGCAATCCCTTTCTTTTGGACTCATTTTATCTTTGAAAACACTTTCTCTAGTTCCTCAACAGTGCATGTACTAATGGTATCCATGTCCTCTTTAGCCTTCTTTATTCCCTATTGAGAAGTTTCTTCTCTAGCTTCCTCAAATTTCCTCTTTCTATCCCTTAATCCTTGTCCAAGCTCAATTGCAGACATGTTTTAAACTTTTACAATGAATTTTGAAGGAGGAGGTAGAGAGGATTTTGCTGCTACTACTTAGTCTTAAACTTTAACTTATTCTTTGGCTATGCTTGGGTAGGCACATCTTTTGCCCTTGATTTACTGGGCTAACTCTTTTCCTCTGAGCCGCCTCTTTCACTCTTGTGTTTGCTGGTGCAGTTGTTGTTGATGTTTGAATGAGTTGAGCTGACAAAGGCACCTCATCCATAGTTCATGCACTTAATACCTCTAGATCAGCCACAAAAGAATCTTCATCCTCCTTAGGAACATCTACTGGGAAAATATATGGTTCCACCTTTGTCTTCTTCAACTTGACGTTTTGGGCCTTAGAATACCCAGTACGGAGCTGAGAGAACTTTAGCTTCCTAAAATGTTAAAAATTAAGAGTTCTCTTCAATAGTTGGAGCAAGTCTCCACTTTCACCAACAAACTTTGATACGTCTAACCTCACAGCCTTGGTTATTGCAATAATTAAATAGCCATAATGGAACATTGTGGTTACCTTGGTGAGGTGATGCAGAATCAGCATTGGTGTGAGTGGGCGACATGGAGAGCAATGGGTCGAGAGCGCGCGAATGAAAGGTGCGGTCCACCGGGGTGTTTTTGCTGAAAATAATAATTACTGGGTCATGGACTAGGAAGCTTTGGAAGAGAAGGCGAAAATTTTTTTTAGATTGGTCAAAACCTGAATCCGCCATCTGTTAGTGTAGAGTCGCCATCTGGATTAGCTCTTATAAGAATTAAAGCTTTGTGAGGCTTAACGTTTGGGGGACGGCCCACTAAGATAAAGAAATTCGGGTTCGGGATAAGTTGTTCACTTCTTATTGGATCACATTAAATTACATTTACAGAAAATCGTATTTCTTGATTGTGCATATACATACTTATTTCATTTTTGAGTTTATAATGTATGATTCACACATGTTTGGAAAGTGATAAATCCATACATAAAGTGATAAATAAATGCGGAAAAGTAAAGATTAAAATTACAAAACCTCAGGGGATGCAACCACCCGCCTAATCTATTACTTACATTTCCCAATAAAAATATAATTGAAATTGCGATACTCGAAGGAAAAAGAAAGTCCTAAACATACATCTAATCCTAATCTATCGGCATCCACAAAGGTTAGCACATGGTATAACACAACATTTGCACATAGGTTTGATTTGATTATGATGAGGCCCGTGTGGCCTAATTGAAAAATCGACGACTAAAAATTCTTATTTAGAAATAAAAGCGTTTATTTTTAGTAACACATTGGTTGCTCATTTTAATTAGTAAAAATGCTCACATGGAAAAAAGTGAGGTCTGTTATCCATTCGTGGGGGTATTCTAACATGTATTTAATTACAATATTTCCTCAATTTAATAAATTAAAAGAATAAATAAAAAGAGTAAAATAAAATTACATAATAAAATAAATAAAATAAAAATTAAATAAATAAATAAAAATAATTAATAAAATAAAATCTAAAGAATAAAAAGAATAAAATAAATCATAGATCGATGATGAAAATTGAGTCCGTCTCAGAATTTAGGAGAAAATAAAATAATTCATAGGAAAAAGCAGCTCTAGGAACTCAGAGGCTTACTCTTTCGGTGCGAATCCACTTCGACGTACCTGCTTGATCCCCGGGAGCGTTCCTTGTTCATTTTTTTTGTTGGAGTTTTGTGTGGAAAATAAATGTTTATTTATCCTAAAAATAATTAGACTCAGACTCTAAATTTGTTTTATGCCCGAGAATATCTGAGGATCTTTGAGAAAAATATGGAAGAAAATTGGTTTAAAAATAATAAAGTTCAGAATCCAAACGTGTTTTGGATCCGAATATAATTAAAGGATTTAAAAGAAAAGTGAATAATATAATTAAAGGATTTAAAAGAAAAGTGAATAAAAGTGGTTGTTAAAAAGTCAAAATTGTTTCCTCAAGATCTCCGGATAATCGAAAATTGTGTAATTGAAGGATAAAAATCTCGAAAAACCATCATCATTGAACTCGTGAGCTGGTACAAAATCCCGTGCTCACAGCTACCCCTTGTGTGATCATCACTGGTTGTATAACCAGTATGATCACACGAAATGGAGCGGAGGAATTGAGAATATATCTGACCGGTGTGGTTGGTGACTTCTTTATCCTCGATTGGTGATGATGTGGGCCTTCCTTTCTGGTGCCGTGTCCTCACGGGATTGCCTATTTCCTTCTTTGAAATCCCATGGTGTTTGATGCCCCTTACGAGTGGGTTGACCGATTCTTTCTCTGACATCCCTTTAATAGTTAGCAACTGTTTCCTTCTTCGGCTACCAGCATCGTGTGCCCCTTGTGAGGAGTTACTGAAGATGGGTCGCTGAATTCATTTTAAAGGCGACCTTGATGGAGGGATATCCAACTATTTCTTTCTTCGAATGGTGGATGAGACTTCTTCTTTCTTCAGTCATCGAGATAATCGTTTCCTTCTTCAGTGTATTTTTGAATTTCCTTAGTAGGGTCTTAACTTGATTCCTATGATAAATCAGAGAAAATTATAATGTTAATACATTTTATAATGCATGTTTTAATTATTTGATTAAGTTTATGAGAAGCAAAAATTTGTACCCCTTCAATAAAAAAATTAAATCATGATGAATAAATGAGTTTAATGGAAATTCGGGGATGTCCCAAAGACCGCTCCATTGTTTTAGGAGGCTCTTATGATCGTGATGTTGCTTGAACATGGCCTAAGTAGGCTTGAATTGGTTTTAGGCTTGAGTGAGCCATCATCCTTGTAGATTCCTCAAGTGGACGTGGAGTTTCTTGTTTACTGGGACGGTGTTGCCCCAATTTAGCATTGTCTTAACCTGTAAATGACATGATGCATATGTAATGTCAATATTTATCACATGATGTATGTTCGTCTATTGTAGGTATTGTGGGCTTCATTCATTGAAGAGCCTTCTCTTTGCTGGTGTATGGGTGCCCCTAGGATTTGTCTTGTTGGCGATTCCATGGATGACTCCCTCAGAGTGACGACCATGGTTTCTTTAAATCAAATTCAAGTTTAGAGCTTGGATCTGGTTTAAGGAGGATATGGATGAGTCATTGATCCTGAAACATGTTGGCGGTGCTCACTTTAATAGTTTGGAAGCCTTTTTGCATGAAGGGTTGTGATGTCCTTCCCGTGAGAGAAATCAGAAGATATTTATCCTAAGTTCCAGAGGAGATTAATGATGCCTTGTACCATTCCAAGGATGAGATGATTAATTTGATATTTCTTTGGTCCTAATTTTTGTATAGACCGCCCTTACGGGTTTTCAATCTATTGAACTTTGTCTTAATTTTTTCCTGGACCACCCTTTCAGGTTTTCAATCCAGCAGACTCTTTTTTTTCTTTTCTTTTATTTTTATTTCATTTAATTTTTGGATGTTTACTTGCCACATTCTATCATTGGCATGCAAGCAATCAAGATAAGCATATGCATAAAGATTCAACAAAAATGACAATTCATTGATGAACTTAACATGGGTATAAACATTTCAAATGATTTGACTCCTACCACTAATTAGCCCTTTCAGGTTTTCTAACCAATGTGTTTGCTTTTCTCTTGACATCCTAAATTTTGCCTAAGCAACCCTTTTTGGGTTTTCAACTCTCTGGACTATTCTTTTTCGATTTTGAAAAGAGGCCCTAACTTTTTCTCAACTAACCGAGTGTTAATTGACAAGCTAATTATAAATTTATTTTTTAATGGTACCGCTTTTTACCTATTTATTTCTTTCACCTATGCGTGATAGCAATTGTGTAAGACTTGGTTGATTTGACTGATAGATTGGTGGCCATCCATGTCCACGACTTCAACTGTTATCTTGTTCAGCATTTCTGATAGATTGGTTGGTGCTCACGCTGCTTCGTTAGCAATGATTCAATTATTCTTCGATGATAGGTGATATGTCGGGGATCAGATTTGATAGCTTGATTCCATTTCCTTTCCATGACTTTGCTTCGGTGGTGTAATGATTGCCCCACAAATGGTGGTGAGCTGTGCGATGGAGTTGTTGACATGCTTAACGGTCTGACACCTTCTTTGTGTTTTTGACATTGTGCTAATTGTTTGACTTCAATTTTCTTTGTTTGACTTTTCAGCCTTATTCTAGCTTCGATCATTTTGACTTTTGTTTGATTGATTTAATGGACGTTTTGTGTTTCGTTCCATTCTAGTTTGGGTCACTTCGGCCTATGCTTGACTAATTTAATAGTTAGTGGACATTTCATGCTTGGAGATCATTCTGTCGATCTTTCGTCTTTATAGGATAAGGCAAATGCTATCACGCATTGTCTAAGTACATGTTTTTGTCTCTCACTTTCCCTCAAAAGTCAAATCATTTGAATTTATTGTAGGGAATCCATTTATACCCTAATTAATTTCATGGAATGATGTGTCACATGTGCTAGAAACATTATGCATATGTTTATGAGAATGCATGATGTCAATCAATAGAATATCAAGTAAGTAAACAAAGTTCAGTTTATTCAAAAATTCAAAAGCCTTGTGGGTAAAGTTGTTAAAAAGAACTAATTTATTACATCATCATGTGGTTATCTTCCGGTACTAGTTCCCAACAGATTTGTCCATGGATTCGAAGTTCTCCATCCTATCCGCCTTCTCAAACACTTCTTGATAGCTTGAAAAGATATCCGACCCAAACTTGTTTTTGTATGATGGCTAATGCACTATCTAGAAGCTTGGTTATCATCTCCGGTAGAGTTAACCGAGCCTGAAACCTGACCTGTGTGGCCATCCAACTCCCATAGTAAGATTTGGAACTCTCACCCTACTCTTGCATTATAGCCTCCAGATTTTGCATTGTGGTTTCCATTTGAGTGTTGAAACCATAATTCCCCATCATAGCTTAAGCAAGACTGTTCCAATCAGTTGCTATGTCCAACGAAAGATGGCTGTACCACTCATTGACTGGGTAAACCAAGGTGACGACGAAGAGCTTAGCCATTATTAGTTCTCTGACCCTCAATGCCCTCATCACTATTTGGTAATGCATTAGGTGAGCATGCGGATCTCCGGAGCCCACATATATTTCAAACTGCGGCATCACAAACTTCAATGGTAAACTATCTTCATCTCCGATCATCGGCTCTGCATGGTATACATGCATTAGATGACCATCGTGAGTGGTTAAGAACTGTTACCATATTTCGCCATACCTGGTTGTTGGAGGATGGCATTCCCGGTGCTTGGATAAAAGCCATATTACCCTTGGGGAAATGCCTCAAAATTGGGCAACTGAGGGCTAGCCTGGAACTGCTAGGGAAATGATGCACTCTAAATAGGGATATGTTTTTGGGCCACCCCTTGTTAAAAAGGTCCTGGTGCGAACATTTGTTGACCATGCTATCCCAGAAAAAAAGGGATTCTCAAAGAGATTGATAAAATTATATCCTAGTTGACCAATTTGAGATTGGTTTTTATTTAGCTGACTTTGTCCTACCCTGAATTGGTACAAAGTAGTAGGAGTTGGGTGCACCGTATGTGTGATAGAAGGTCCCCCGGTTCTAGGCTAACTGGTCAGACCGTTATTAAGGGTGGTCTCTGAGTTGGATACCACATTATGAACTCTCCTGACGTGTTGATAAATAAGCGATGCCAGTTGGTCTCTATTTGCAAAGGCATTTAGGGCAGTTGAAATCTCGACGCTCACCGACAATTGATGTGTCTGCTGAGAGTTTTGTTCGGTAAGAAAGGGGTGATCCTCCCCCACAACTTTGTCTTGTGGACTGGCCATGCTATCAAGATTGAAAGTTGCATGTTAAACTGAATCTGAATCGGAACCCTAGTTTTCACTTGAGTTAGTGTACGAAACCCCCCAAAAGGGCCACGATCAAAGAAATGCGGACCAAGCGGTGAGTAGGCCTTTTCTAAGCCCTTCAATCAAGAGTAGAAGATCAAACCATGGATGTAAGATTCATGATGCGAAAAGTGCATTCACCGACATTTGTTATGGCTGCATTCACAAGAGGTTAACATGTCATGATGCGAAATAAATAATATGTTTATCAATCCATTTGAAACAAATGGGGTTAATCATTAGATAGGGTGGTAAAAATGTGATAAATGAAATCCCATCTCCTAGAAGTGGGTTTGAGATCCGTACACTATCTGTGTGATAGCGTGATAGGAATGATTTATTGTAAATGTGATGAGGTGACCCAATTACCCCTATGGTAATGGGTTGATAATTCAAGATTTTGTACTATGACTAGATCCCATGAAATGAAAATGTTTGATTAATTTCGGGTAAGTGGTACAACCTACCCTGATGAAATTGCATGAAATTTAAAGTGTATGAATATAACTATTGTATGTAGCCATTAAATGAATGATTTGGTTATTTTGCCCAATTAGTGCGGAGTTTCAGAGACGGTGTGGTCATCACTATTTGAGGGTATGTGGTGATGCATGAAACATTGCCCCGTGTGGGTAGATGGTTCGGCTATTAAGCGTATACCCTTGAAGATTTGGTAAGGTAAGGTTTTTGAAATAAGTTCGCCCCGTGTGGGCTTAAATTTGGATGTCAGCAAGGACATCACGTGATGTGGGAATAATGGTTTGGGCAGGTATTTACCGTGTTTGGACTATGTGGTATGTGTGATTGCCCTATGTGGGCTATGAGTTGGATGTCGAGTGGACATCATGTAGGTAATTTGTGGGATATTATATTGTCCCATGTGGGTTAAGTGTCTGATGTCAAGTGGACATTGTGTAAAGAATTGGGTATAAAGGTATGTTCACCCTGTATGGGCAAAGGGTTGGACATCGAGTGGAAACCTCACAAAAATGATGGTGTATTCGCCTCGTATGGTCTAAGAGTCGGATGCCAAGTTAACATCTCATTGAAAAGGGGTAAATGATGTTTCATGACTCTAATTGTTTCATGTTATCCTAGGGTGACACAATCTTGAGTTTCATCTAATCCTAAGTGTATGTGATACAGATTTGGTATCATGATGATGAGAAGATGCTATGCTACATCATTTCAACATTATGAGTGTGTGCGTTCAAGTGTCTAAATTAATATTCATGGTTAGAATGACATTTGTACAGTGATAAATTGAAAGTAGTAAACACGTAGCATATAGCATGCAATGTTCAATCTTCCAACCATACAACTCCCGCTCATAGGGTTTTTGGCTAGACTCTATCCTAAGTTTGGTTCATCTTAGTACCATGAGGATACTAAGGAGCGCAGTTGCAAGAAAATATAATGCATGGTCATTTGTTAGGTAACACCCTAGGGAAAATGCATGTGGCTTATTTACATGCAGTTTGTAAATGGGTTGTTGATGTAGAAGGTTCTTGTTGCACTAAATACACTCCAAGCATCTCTCCAACTAGGTTCTAATGAGGGAGGTACATGCAATATGGCAACAAGTGCTCCACCCGCTCAAGTACTATCTTCTCTCAGGGAGGTAGATGAGTACAAGAGAAAGCTTTGTAGTAAATACGGTACCATAGACTTACGGGGCTAATCCCCTCTACTGCAATGTGAAATTTTGAACATGTCATAATTAAGAAGATACAGAATGATGTGATCAATAATTTTAGGCACTTATCCAAAATCTAAAACCTTTAAAAAAAGTTTAAGAAAAATCCCCAGCAGAGTTGCCACTGTGAGCGGGTGACACAGAGTGATGGGCTGAGAGAGTGCGAATGAAAGGCGCGGTCCACCGAGGCGTTTTTGTTGAAAATAATAATTAACGGGTCATAGACTTGGAAAGTTTGGAAGAGAAGGCGAAAAACATTTTTAGATTGTTCAAAACCCGAATCCGTCATCTCTTAGTGTAGAGTCGCCACTTGGATTAGCTTTTCCAAGAATTAAAGTCCTGTGAGGCTTAAAGTCCGGGGGATGGCCAACTAATACACAAAGATTTAGGATCGGGATAAGTTTCTTACTTCTTATTGGATCCCATAAATTACATATATAGAAAACCGTATCTCTTGATTGTGCATATTCGTACTTATGTCTTTTTCGAGTTTATAATGTATGATTCACATATATTTGGAAAGTGATAAATCCATACATAAAGTGATAAATTAATGCGGAAAAGTAAATATTAAAATTACAAAACCTCGGGGGATCCAACTTCCCGCCTAATCTATTAATTACATTTCCTAAAAAAATATAATTAAAATTGCGATATCCAAAGGAAAAATAAAGTCCTAAACATACATTTAATCCTAATCTACCTGCATCCACAAAGATTAGCACATGGTATAATACAATATTTACACATATATTTGATTTGATTTTGATGAGGCATGTGTAGCCTAATTGAAAAATCAGCGATTAAAAAATCTTATTTAGAAATAAAAGAGTTAATTTTAATTTGTTGGTCCGTAAACAGGCTCTTAAAAACAACAGAGGGGGGGGGGGAGAATGCTTAATCTTAGTTACTTTTAATAAATTTCAAAGTTATTCACCAAGTTCAGTTTTTATATTCATGTTGAGTGAGATATAACAACTTATAAACTGCTCAGCTTTGCTGGCACAGTTTATCTTCAATCTTTAGCTGAGTAAAACTACTCGGCACAGATCGGATAACAAGCAAGATAATAAATGAGAGAGAGAGAGATCAATGAGTTGATAGCTGCTAATGCTAAATGCTTAAAGTTATAATGTCAACACTTGAGATTTATCCTAGTTCGGCCCCTAGCCAACTTCCAGTCCTCGAATACTATGTCCAAGCTTTAATCCACTAGTGAGTCGTTCCTTCAATAGGTGAAGAAACCTTTACAGTGGGTAGACACTATTATAGAAAGTACCTTCATTTCTAACTACCACTCAACTCAGTTTGGGTACCCTTCCCAAACTGACTCTCAGATTAAATAAGAATACGAATTGAATTCAATTTATAGAAACGTTCAATCCTTACAATGTTAATCTAAGTAATTTCTCTCTATTACAAACATATATGACTTTGTTATTTGCTGATTGCTTGCAGTGGAATTTCTTTGGAAGCTAGAGTAATTTGCGCAGTGTTTAGCTCTTGGGAAATTCGAGGTGATTCACCAAGTTTGAACATCTGCTCCAGTCTTCTATTTATACTTTGAAGTTCTACGAAGTAGCCGTTACAAACTTTATGATATAGCTGATCTTCAATTTCTCATCTCTTCTAATCTTTCGAATCTTCACATTGGAGACAGATTCTAGGACGTTTAGAGATAGAATTTGAACATTGAGGCGCGATAAAATTCCGTTGACAAAAACTCATTTGTCTTCAAGTAATCTGGTTCTAAGAGAGATGTGCTAGAATGCAACGTGGAGTCTTCTCATTGGATGACCTTGCTGACGTTCAAAGAAACGCGTGGAGACACTTGAGACACGGTACATAACAGAAAATTCCTTCCTTTTACTTGGACTGTAGCGAGGAATCTCTGACATCCGTACTGACACTTTTTAGCATTTTGAGGACCACAGGAATCTTTTGTAATTTCAGCACCTTTTCTCTTGAAAAGCAATTAAAGAATATTCTGTTCCTTCACAGTCGAAGTTAGTAGCACATGTGTCATTAAGTCTCTATGTGTCTAAAAGCGTGCTTTTAATTAAATAAAAGCAAGACTCAGCACGAGCTGACTGAAGCAATCCTAAACTATGTAGTACCCAGCACAGACTCAGCTTTTCCTACTCTAAGTCATAACTTAATTAATTATGCAGCAAAACTGAGTTATTCTCCCTTGAATAAACTCAAGTCAGCATTATTAATTAAGAGTCTACTTAGTACTCAATTAATTTCATTATCCTATACAGTTTGCTATTTCCAAAACAACTCAGTACTGTTGTGAGCACGGGATTTTTACGCCCGACTCGCTAGTTTGATGATGAAGCTGTAATTTATTTTCCCTTGCTAGTCTTCCACTTTGACAAGGTCTCGGAGGTCCTCGGGAGGAGCATTCCTCGTTTCTTACGAACCTTAAATATTTTCTAGGTCACCTCATCAGTAAACAAGTCCAATTTGAACCAAAATCAGACCAGAAATCCAACATGGACACCGATGTTACTAACATCGATACTGATATCATTTTTACAGACAGACCGAAAAACGTAGTTTCTGCATTAATTGGGTCAAAAAGACCAAACTTTAGCCGATAATCCCGGGTTTTCTCCTATCAACATGATGTCATCCAAACATCATGCATGATGAAAGGAGGAAAATGACAAAAAAAAAGGTGGAAAGTAGGACTTTTTTGGATTGAAGGGAGCCCATAAGGGCTCATTTTTTCAAAGTAAAAATAAGAGGAAAGAAGGGAGAACGTGAATGGAAAGAAAAGAGGGGGATTCACATTTTTATGAGAAAAAACACTTTTTTTTCTTGAGAAAAACTCAAACAAAACACACAAAAACACAAGTTTTCTACTAAAATTTCAAAGGGATAGGTTTTAGTATTGTTTTGATCTTCAAAACTTAGAGAAAGAAGGACTACTACCTCCTCTTTTCCTCTTTTTACAAATCACAACTTGGAAGTTTTGCCTTCCTTCATCATCTTCATCATTTTTTACCAAAAACCGAAAATCGGGTCAAAGAAACAAGGAGAGCTTCCCGAAGAACTTCATGGACCTTGAAGAACGTGGATTCATGACTATGGGGTAAGCCTCTGAGTTCCTAGAGTTAGTGCTTACGTTTACATACTTTTATTTTTGAAGTTTCGTTTTGTTTTCGGTTTTTTCTGTTTTCTGCGCACCATTCTGTTTTTGGTGATTTTCAGTATGATTTCAAATCTGTTTGAGTGTTTTGATCACATGAAAATATTCTACACATCCTGAGCTTTCCAAAATGATAAAGATCGCTTGAAACCGAAAAGTATATCAAAAGTTATGAATTTTCAAAGTTTTGTACAAATTTATTTCGGTTTCCTGGGAAGAATGTTACTGTTTTCAGTTCTGGGTTTGGCGAAGATTTTTATTTCCCAATTAGTTATTTTTATTAGATTCCTTAGATCATGAGGTTTCCGGAATGGTAAAGATCACTTAAAACGGATAAGTAGAAATAAAGTTATGTTTTTTCGAAGTTACGTAAAATAACGGTTCACGGTTTTGGAAAACGCGGACTGTTTGATATTTTTCTGTGTAAATCTGTCTTTAAAACGAGATTTTGTCACTTTCAGTATGTTAAACACATCACGAGCTTTCCAAAGTGATGAGAATCGTTTGAATCCGATAATCGTAGTGAAAGTTATGATCATTTTAATTTTCGGATGTTTCTGCTGCTTTCTGTGTTTTCTGCAAGTCTGGAGGCGTAACATCGGTACCGACCTTACCAACGTCGGTAACAACCCTATCTTTAGCAGAATTCAATCTTGCTCCATTTTGCTCCGTTTCGAGTCGTTTAAAGCCCGGAACGACCCGCTGAGACCCTTCGGGACTTGAAAATGCATCATTGCGGGTAACAAACCTCTAAACTAAAATTACTTAAGATTTATCTATGATTTATAAATGTATTAATTGGTTAATTAAAGTTATCATTGTTAACCTCAACAATGGTTATACTATGCATGTTTGGCCTAGATTCATATTTCTAAATGTTGTTTTAGGTCACCCCCACAAAGGGAATAAAATTTATTCCCGGATAACATTCCTCACTACTTTACCATGCGGTCATTTTCACTAATAAAATCGACCAACATACGTGTAAATAAAAATAAATCATTTTTGTTTAAAATAACAACTTTGCACCGTTGATGTTTTAATTAGGCCACACGGGCCTCGCTAAAATGAAAATCGAACCTATGTGATATCCCCTGTGCTGACATTTGTGGATGCAGGTTAGATCTTAGGATTTAATTTCCTTCGGGTATTGTATATATTTGTACAGAAATTGTAATTTACAGATTAGGCGGGCGATTGTATCCCTCGAGGTTATGTAACCTTTAATCTTTACTTTTTCCGCATTTACTTAATGCTTGATATTTGAATTTACCGTTTTATGCATACGCGACAAATATAAACTGAAAACGTCTAGTTTAGTTCGAATATTATAAACATGGTTTCTCAATCATAGTGTAATTTAACTCAAATGACGACGAAATAGATAACTCATCCCGGACCCAAATCTCTACTTTGTGGTATGGATTAGGCATACGGATCTAAGCTGTACTGAAATTTCCTGGAAGAGCTGATCCGGGTGGTGACTCTGTAAAACAGACTAGAGATCCTGATCTCGTGTCTTTTAAATTTGCAACGCATTTTCAAACAAACCACGGTTTCCCTTTTGGGAACCTCTTTTCCAACGCGCTCTGTCGCAATGTTTTTGAAAACCCCACGCGACATCTCACGGGGCCGGCGCCTTGCGGCATCCGTGCGAGACCAACGAAATGTCATCCGCTTACAGTGGCGACTCTGCTAGGGATATCTTTTTATAAACTTAAAATAAGTTTAAAAGATTTTTTTATGAGTATTGAAAAGTCGTCAAATGTGTTAACCCACATTTAAAATATCGAACAAAGCATATGCATTAGACGGATTAGCCATTACGATCAGGTTGCCCAACTTTGATCGAGAAGCTTGCGAAAGTGGATCACTTGTTGCCATACTGCATGGACTCTCTTGAAAAGAGGGAAAAGTGTATCATAGTGCAACAAGAACCTTCTACATCAACAACCATGACCGAGCTCATATAAGGAAACCATAGACACTTTCTCTAGGTTTACCAAAACAAACATATCTTTTTGTGTAGGTTCGCTCCTTAATACTTCACGATATTAAGATGATCCAAGTCTAGATTTAGGAGCCTACCCTTATACGCGGGAGATATAAGGTTGGAAGAGATACGTTGTATGCTATTTGCTACGTGTTTACCGCATCACCATTTCATGAAGAGCGTCATACTGACCACGAATTTTTGTGCAGACACTTGAACGCACACACTCATGATATTAAGTATCACGATATCACACACACTTAGACATAGTCAACACTATAGATTGCGTCACCCAACACATCATCTTTGAGATGTTCACTTGACATCCAATCCACAGCCCTGTCGGGGCAATCACACATACCAAAAAGACCAAATGGGACAAATACCTACCCATTTCAAAATAGTGCTTACTAAGCACTCAGACCTATGTCCGCTTAGATTGATGGAATTCTAAGCCTAGGGTATAACACATTGTTCTACCCGAACTCGAACCTAGAATTAGAGATGCGATGAGATGGTGTCACCTAAGATTAGGGTCGCCCATGTTTATTTTCTCACAAGTGAATCTCTTAGAACACCTCACTCTCAAAAACCTAGGGTATAACACATGGTTTTACCCGAACTTGAACTTATCAAAATCGATCCATAGCCCTTAAAGGAAAAAGCGTACTATCACTTGGATGATACGCGACCATTTATCATTTTCCAGTTTATTTATTTCAAAAGGGTTGGCAAACTTACTACTTCTTCTTGCCAAAACGGCATCCTTTCACTTAGTGCCCCATAGGGTATAACACACTGTTTTTACCCAAATTCGAACTCTCAAAATTCAAAAGCGTACCATCACTTGGATGATACACGAACATTTGCCATTTTTTGGTTGGTTTGTTTCAAAAGGATTGGCAAGCTTACTACCTTTCTCGCCAAAATGGGATCTTAGGGTATAACACCTTGTTTTACTCGAAATTGAACATGTCGAGAACATTCCACAGTGATTAGTTCTCAAAATCATAAGCGTGTTATCACTTGGATAATACGCGATCCCTTATCATTTTTTTGTCTGTTTGTTTCAAAAGGATTGGCAAACACATACTCACGTCCCCAGGATGCAATCCCCTTAAACAATTTTGGAATGCTTATTGCTACTTGAGTAATAGGCAAACTTCATTGTTTTATTTCAAATGGATTGGCAAAACACGAGTCACACCTCAACCATAACCCTATTACCACATGGGTAATACGGTAATCCACCTATTTTGTTTCAAATGGATTGGCAAAACACGAGTCACACTTCTTCGACATCACATGGATGTTATCTTAACCTCAAGCCCTCACCACACGGGTCAGGTCTTATTATCATTTGAGTTATATCTTTATTACTAATGACTAACCCTGTTTATTTCAAATGGATTGATAAACATGAGTTTTATCACATCATGGCATGCTAACCTTTGTGAATGCAGCCATAACATTAAACATATCATGCATTTCTCACATCACGAGTTATGTTATAAATCTTACATGCACATCTGACTCTCCACTTGTGTATCTTACCTAGAAAGAGGCCTGCTCACTACCTGGTCTGTGTTTCCCCAATTGTGGACAATCTGGAGGGGGTTCCTTACACTGACTCAAGTGAGGACTCGGGTTCAGATTCGGGTTCAGGGTTCAGCGCAGGGAAAAGCAGTGGAATGGCAGATCAACAGAATGTGCCAGGGAGAACTAATCAACTAGATCAGGGTGGGCCTGCTACCTCCCAGTCTATGATAGATCAAGAAATAGCCAATTCTCTCAACGTGTTTCTTCATAGTGACCAGTTCATTCAAGCTATCCAATTCCATTCTCGCCCTAGACAACAAGAAGGTAGGGTGTTAGACCAAGAGCCCGTCCGTAACCTCCAAAGTCCTACTACTACCACCCACCCTAGGGCGGTGAGACATGGCTTTACCCCTCACGTCTTCCCATCTCCTAGCACCCAATTCAAAGTCGACCAGGAAGAGTCCACATTCCCTTAGACATAGTCCACTTTCCAATTTGTACAGAATGGCTCCAGAACGGGCCAGGCGACGAGTAGTAACGGTCAGATGATGGGAGTGGTGAACTCGTTGTTCGTAGAACAGCCAGCTCAGCCCACGCAACTGAGTTATCATCAGGGGCCTCATCAGTTCACGATCATAGCAAGGCCAAGAGCGCCATCTTCGGGGTTCATTCCAAGAACGTAGACATTCTATCCTCAGCCTGGGAGCCTTCCCGAATTTCCAAGCTCTACCTTACGGTTATGGTGCAAATGTCAATGCTAGGACCATACAATACCAGGGCCAATTCTCACTCAACCAACTTATGCAATTCCTCCCAGAGGCCCTGTATATCTCCAAGCCAGGCAGGAGATGGGTTATACAGTTCCCCAACGCAGTATGGAAGAGCTGTGGCATCAATTCTTGGCGACCTAAGTGCTACTCAAGGATAAGCTTAGCTTGTCTGAGATGATGGTTAAGTTATTGGCCGGGGCACTGCCACCCTACGGACAGAGGCTCGGCACCAGCACTTTCACTTCTTACAATGAGGTTTTCAAGAAAGCTGAGAAACTTGAATGGATTGAATCTCTGGATGCACCCATAGGGAAACCAACCAATGAGTACTAGTACGGAGAGGTGATGATGGGAAAGAAAACCCTCCGCATGTGGAGGATGAAGATGCTAATGATGCAATAATTAGCATTTTTTAAGTTCTTTTATGTTAACAAACTCTGTCAATGAGGCTTTTGAGTCCTTGAGTGCTTCAAACTTTGCTTGCTTACTTGTTATTCTATCGATGACATCACTCATTGTCATAAGCATATACATATTATTTTTAGCACATGTGACATCATTTCATGAAATTAATATGGGTATAAATGGATTTCCCACAATAATTTTCAAATGATTTGACTCTTGAGAGAAAGTGAGTGATAAATACATGTACTTAGACAACGCGTGATAGCAATTGTCTCATTATACAAGGATGAAAGGTCAATGGGAAGATTTCCAAGCACGAAACATCCACTGACTCATAAGGATCGGAGCAGGAATAAAGCCAAAATGGTGACCAAGCAAGTTAAGACTAAACCACCGGCACAATGCCATAAAAAAGGAGTCGGATCGTTGAACATGTCAACAACTCCATCACAAGAATCCCCATCATTCAGAGTCAAACCAATGAATGCGTCAAAAATTCCTTCATACGACTTACTACTATTTATGGGGCAATCATCTCACCATCAAAGGAAACACCAATGATCAAGGCTCATCATCACATACACCTCAAGACCAGCAAAGCGGTGCAAGCACCAACTAATCGGTCAGAAATGCTGAATGACAACTAAAGTTTTCCACATGGACAGTGACCGATCAGCCAGATCTACCAAGTCAACCAAGTCTTACACAATTGCTATCATGCATAGGTGAAAGAAATAAATCAATGAAAAGCTTTATGACCAGTAAAATAAATTTGTAATTAGCCTATCAATTAACATTCGGTTAATTGAGCAAAAATTAGGGCTTCTTTTCAAAACACAAAAAGAATAGTCCGTTGAGTTGAAAACTCGAAAAGGGCAGCTCAGACAAAACTTAGGACATCGGGAGAACCACATTGGTTAGAAAACCTGAAAGGGCTAATTGATGGCAGGAGTCAAATCATTTGAAACATTTATACCCCTGTTAAAGTTCATCAATGAATTGTCATTTTTGCTGAATCTTTATGTATATGCTTATTTTGATTGCTTACATGCCAATGGTAGAATATCGCATGTAAACATCCAACAAAATTTTAAAAAAATCAAAATAATAAAATAAAGAAAAATGGGTCTACTGGATTGAAAACCCGAAAGGGCGGTCCAGGTAAAAATTAGGACAAGGTTCGATAGGTTGAAAACCCGCAAGGGCGATCTATGCAGAAATTAGAACCATTATCTCCATTCATCATCTCCTCCTCTGAACGGTATGTGTAACACTTCTGGCAAGCGGCTTCCAATCAATCACCGTCGACACAGTGCGGAATCAACGACTCATCCAGACTTTCCTTAAATCAGACCTAAGCTTTAAACTCGAATATGATTCAACGAACCCATGGTCGTCGCTTCGAGAAAGTCATCATGGAACCCCTAACAAGGCAAACCCTAGGGGCAATCATGCACCAGCACAAGGGAAGACTCCTCAATGAGCGAGGCTCATGATACCAACAACAGATAAGCATACAACATGCGATAAATATTATTCATTCATAAAGTCATTCATACATGTTACGCATCATGTCACTTACAGGTTAAGGCAATGCTAAACCGGGGAAACATCATCACACAAGAATCTCCACCTCCACATGAGGAACCTATAAACAAGACGATGGCCCATTCAAGCCTAAAGTTAATTTGAAGCCTACCTAGGCCTCTTTCAAGCAGCATTGAAACATCGCAAAAGCCTCCTAGAACAACGGAGCGGTCATCGGGACATCCCCAAAAATCCCAAACTCAAATTTCCATATTTCTCAGAACTCTCATGTGTTAATTCTTGATTGAAGGGGCAAAAATTTTTGCTTCCAGCAATCTCAATCAAAGAATTAAAACATATGTCAGAAGTATATACTAATAAAATTCCTCATTCTTGCAGGTACCCTTCAACTCACAAGGGGCATCTACCGCAGACCTTCTATAGTCCGCGTACCCTCTGGGACTTTCTACAGTCCTCATTCTTTTTCAAACTTTTTACATTCATCGAACTTTCTACAATCCTCATTTTGTTGCAAATTTTTTACAGTCAATGGACTTTTTACAGTCCTGTTTCCTTCTGACTTTCTACAGTCGGTGAACTTTCTACAGTTCTAAATTTTTAGACTTTCTACAGTCAACGAACTTTCTACACTTCCAAATTTTTCACAATCAACGAACTTTTTACAGTTCAAAATTCCTGACTTTTTATAGTCATCCAAAAATTCTACGGTTCCAAAATTCTTGACTTTTTACAGTCATCCGAACCTTCTACGATTCAAAATTCTTGACTTTTTACAGTCATTCGAACCTTCTACGGTTCAAAATTCCTAACTTCTTAGAGTCATTCGAACTTTTTACAGTTCAAAAATTCCTAACTTTTTACGATCATTTGAACCTTCTACGGTTCAAAATTCCTGACTTTTTACAGTCATCCGAACCTTCTACGGTTTAAAATTCCTGACTTTTTATAGTCATCCGAACTTTTTACAGTTCAAAAAAATTCTTGACTTTTTACAGTCATCCAAACCTTCTACGGTCCAAAATTCCTGACCTTTTACCATCATCCGAACCTTCTACGGTTCAAAATTCCTAACTTTTTACAGTTATCCAAACCTTCTACGGTTCAAAAATTCCTAACTTTTTACAGTCATCCGAACCTTATACGGTTCATAATTCCTGACTTTTTACAGTCATCCAAACTTTCTACAGTCTAAAATTCCTGACTTTTTACAGTCATCCGAACCTTCTGCGATTCACCATTCTTGACTTTTTACAGTCATCTGAAATTTTTACAGTTCACACCTTATCCTAGCCTTATCACGGCCAGCGGATTTCAAAGAAGATTCATAACAGTCGACATATCATCAAAGGCATGGAGCACAAGACTTTCTTCCTTTCTCCGGCAGTTTCGAGTGTCACGGTCAACTCACAAGGTGTATACAATTTAGACCGCAACGGTCAATCATCCCCCAACGGTTTTAGCCAAGTTTAACCTTTAGGGGCAATCATTGTCAAACGGGCAATTCACAAGGGGCACAGAGAGGCCAAATCCCTGACAACGTCACACCAAGATAGAAGCTTCCAAGCATCATCCCCAAAGTGTGGCAACCGCGACTGGCCAGGTATTATCTCTAAACCCCGCTGCTTTTTCAATCATGGGACCATACTGATCTCATATCAGCAATGATCCCATGAGGGGCAGCCTGTGAGCACGTGATTTTTATTCCCGACTCACGAGTTCGATGATGAAGCTGTAATTTATTTTCCCTTGCTAGTCTTCCACTTTGATAGGGTCTCGGAGGTCCTCAAGAGGAGCGTTCATCGTTTCTTACAAACCTTAAATATTTTCTAGGTCACCTCATCCGTAAACAAGTTCAATTTGAACCAAAATCAAACCAGAAATCCAACATGGACACCGATGTTACTAACATCGGTACTGATATCATTTTTACAAACAGACCGAAAAATGCAGTTTCTACATTAATTGGGTCAAAAAGACCAAACTTTAACCGATAATCCCAGGTTTTCTCCTATCAACATGATGTCATCCAAACATCATGCATGATGAAAGGAGGAAAATGACAAAAAAAAGGTGGAAAGTAGGACTTTTTTGGATTGAAGGGAGCCCATAAGGGCTTATTTTTTCAAAGTAAAAAAAAGAAGAAAGAAGGGAGAACGTGAATGGAAAGAAAAGAGGGGGATTTGCATTTTTATGAGAAAAAACACTTTTTTTTCTTGAGAAACTCTCAAACAAAACACACAAAAATACAAGTTATCTTCTAAAATTTCAAAGGGATAGATTTTAGTATTCTTTTAATCTTCAAAACTTAGAGAAAGAAGGACTACTACCTCCTCTTTTCCTCTTTTTACAAATCACAACTTGGAAGTTTTGCCCTCCATCATCTTCATCATTTTTTACCAAAAACCGAAAATCGGGTCAAAGAAACAAGGAGAGCTTCCCGGAGAACTTCATGGACCTTGAAGAACGTGGATTCATGACTATGGGGTAAGTCTCTGAGTTCCTAGAGTTAGTGCTTACGTTTACATACTTTTATTTTTGAAGTTTCGTTTTGTTTTCGGTTTTTTCTATTTTCTGCGCACCATTCTATTTTCAGAAATTTTTAGTATAATTTCAAATCTGTTTGAGTGTTTTGATCACATAAAAATATTCTAGACATCCTGAGCTTTCCAGAATGATAAAGATTGCTTGAAACCAACAAGTATATCAAAAGTTATGAATTTTCAAAGTTTTGTACAAATTTATTTCGGTTTCCTGGGAAGAATGTTACTGTTTTCAGTTCTGGGTTTGGTGAAGATTTTTATTTCCCAATTAGTTATTTTTATTAGATTCCTTAGATCATAAGGTTTCCAGAAGGGTAATGATCACTTAAAATGGATAAGGAAAAATAAAGTTATGTTTTTTCGAAGTTACGTAAAATAACAGTTCACGGTTTTGGAAAACGTGGACTGTTTGATATTTTTCTATATAAAGCTATCTTTAAAATGAGATTTTTTATTTTTAGTATGTTAAACACATCACGAGCTTTCCAAAATGATGAGAATAGTTTGAATTCGATAATCGTCGTGAAAGTTATGATCATTTTAAATTTCGGATGTTTCTGCTGCGGTTTCTGCTACTTTCTATGTTTTCTGCAGGTCTGGAGGCGTAACGTCGGTACCGACCTTACCAATGTCAGTACCAACCCTGTCTTTGGCAGAATTCAATCTTGCTCTATTTTGCTCCGTTTAGAGTCGTTTAAAGCCCGGAACAACCCACTGAGACCCTTCGGGACTTAAAAATGCATCATTGCGGGTAACAAACCTCTAAACTAAAATTACTTAAGATTTATCTATTATTTATAAATGTATTAATTGGTTGATTAAAGTTATCATTGTTAACCTCAACAATGGTTATACTATGCATGTTCGGCCTAGATTCATATTTCTAAATGTTATTTTAGGTCACCCCCACGAAGGGAATAAAACATATTCCCGGATAACAGTCCTCACTAATTTACCATGCGGTCATTTTCACTAATAAAATCGAACAACATACATGTAAATAAAAATGAATCATTTTTGTTTAAAATAACAACTTTGTAGCGTTGATGTTTTAATTTGGCCACACGGGCCTCGCTAAAATCAAAATTGAACATATGTGATATCCCCTGTGCTAACATTTGTGGATGCAGGTTAGATCTTAGGATTTAATTTCCTTCGGGTATTGTATATATTTGTACAGAAATTGTAATTTACAGATTAGGTGGGCGGTTGTATCCCCCGAGGTTATGTAACCTTTAATCTTTACTTTTTCCACATTTACTTTTCCACATTTACTTAATGCTTGATATTTGAATTTACCTTTTTATGCATGCGCAACAAATATAAACTGAAAACATCTAGTTTAGTTCGAATATTATAAACATGGTTTCTCACTCATAGTGTAATTTAACTCAAATGACAACGAAATAGATAGCTCATCACGGACCCAAATCTCTACTTTGTGGTATGGATTAGGCATGCGGATCTAAGATGTACCGAAATTTCCTGGAAGAGTTAATCCGGGTGGCGACTCTGTAACACAGACTAGAGATCCTGATCTCGAGTCTTTTGAATTTGCAATGCATTTTAAAACAAACCACGGTTTCCCTTTTGGGAACCTCTTTTCCAACGCGCTCTGTCGCAATGTTTTCGAAAACCCCATGCCCCATCTCACGGGGTCGGCACCTCGCGGCGTCCGTGCGGGACCAACGAAACATCGTCCGCTCATAACTGTGAAGTACTATTATCTTGGGTTCTACAATCTCCCCCATTTTAGACAGATAGCAAACTAGGTAGTAGAAGAAGTTAATTGAATAAATAGTTTAGAGATTACAGAATACCTGAAAGCAATGTAAAACACCTTTGTGCTAAGTGACTCCCTTAATCAGCTTGAGCTCCTCCATACTGAGTGAGTCTTCTACAAGTGACTCAGCTCCCCCACACTTGGAAGATTTCTTCTTTGATTTGGGACATCGTTTTACTTTAGCTTTATCTTCAAATGTTTGGTCTCTTGTATGTTTTCCTATACTACATCGTTAGATACACAACAAAAAACATACACAACATAAAAAGTTAAGAAGATCTTAACTTGAGGTAGGAACTTGTAATTTTATTAAAATATCAAAAATGACTTAGTCAGTACACAAAGCATGTCTTGAGCTAAGATTACAAATTAAGACCTATTACAAGTTCTACAACTACTCGATAGATTGCCTAGACTATTTCTTATGTGCAGAAGAAGAAGATCTAGCTATTTTGGTCTTATCCTGATTTAACTTGTTCGAAGGATGTCGGATGAGAATGCCTTGGAAGAGATCCCTTGTTGAGATTTACCATCCTGAGCACATTTTCAGCTACCTTCTCCCCCTTTGCTATTTAACCTTGAACAATTTGATCAAGACAGACATTAAAGGCCTTGAGTGCAGGTTGGAAGCCCTCTTGTAGGACAAATATCTATGAGGAAATCTCCTGCTCCAATTGCTCCTTGCCCTTGATTGAGAGGAAGTCTTGGTCATTCAGCTCGTTGAGAAGAAGATGGTGACAATGCGAGAGATGAGCCATTTGGTCAAAACCTTAACTTGCAAACTGTTGAAAACACTTAAGGAGACCATGGATGTCTATTGCTATCAGTGTAATCTGTAGCTGAACTTCAATGTTAAGAATTTTTGGACCTATATATGAGATACACCGTGAGGTTTAATCAATGTCTTTTCCGTTTAACTCTCCCATCTTAAGCAAAGAATCCACCTTCTTCGTCAGATTTTCCACCTTAGTTTTGATGACATTTAGCTTGGTGTGGATTATCGTTCCGGTCTCGGGGCAGAGGGATTCGATCAAATGCGCACTCGGCATAGGCATGTCTAGAAAAATCTATCCCATTACACTCACTAGAAATTTCTATGATGAGGAGACTTTCTCCATTATGTGATTGGAGACTTCTCGCTAAAGGGTATCCATCTTGGTATTAAGAGAGTCATTGTTTACGACAGGGGCATTGTCCATCTTATGCGAGATATCCTTTAACAACTTGAGGACCTCATCTTGCATGTTGTCATGGACTAGCAAGAACCTCGACTCAGATTCCACCAACTTTACGATGTTGTGGCTCACATCCTTGGTAGATGCTACCTCTTGGGAGACATCCTCGATCTTGTGATCCGTTAGTCTCTTTATCTTGGCCTGCTCCTTACCTAGGTCATGAATCTGTGTCACTTGAGTAGCCATGTTGGTACTCAAGAGACTCAGCTGCTCAGTAGTAATGTCTACACTACTATTTATCTTTCTTGCAACAGTATTTGCCATTATAGTAGATTTGGGAATAGATGTAGCAGCTACCCCAAGCTGGGCTACAGAGTCCATTAACCCATTCAGGATTAGCACCATCTTATCTACCAGGCTCTTGGCACTCTTTTGCTAAGTGATTTTGAATAATGAACAAGCTATCTTGGATCCTCTCAAACTCCTCAAAGTATAGAGAGTCATTAGGTACACTTGTGTGTTGTTCGAATTTCGGTAATTTTACCTTGGGCCTGGAAGACAAGTCCATCAATTCCTGAGCAAGTAGCATGTTGCTTACTGCTCCATCTAACTCAGCATCAATCTTGAGTGTAGGAAATTTCTTCCTTGCTAACTCTCAAATTTGTGCCAAGAAAGATGTATCAGCCATTGCTGGCTTGCTGCTAGGTTCAGGTGCTTCATTAGATGTAAAATTTACCTTAGCAGTCTGATCACTTGCTTTTCCCTACTGAGCGTAGTTCTCATCATTGGGAACTTCCCTAACTAGAGGGGTTAAGGGGGTTTAGGATGGGTTTGAAAAAAGGTTAGGTTCAGAAACATGTACAGATGAAGAAGTTGGTTTGAGTGGAATAGAAGGTACAATGGCTCTAAAAGAATTGGTTATTGGTTGAGAATGTACATGAGAGG
>CATIWQ010149352.1:0-19948 GCA_949673415.1 Euphorbia schlechtendalii | reverse complement strand
TTTGGAATGGTAACTTGCTAAATGTGGCTATGTGAGAGCGACCTGTACTAAGCATAGTATTGATGTTGTCCAGGTTTATATGATAGTCTTAATTCATTTGCGCTAGATCTAGAAAAGTCATTTCATGTGTTGCTCTGCAATGAATAATTGAACTTCTGAGTATTTAGAACCGAGTCTGTTAGATTAGTTTAGTGAATCATAACAACTTTGTTGAACTTGCATTCTTTCTCTGCTATCCTTATTTCGTAGGGAAAATCTATATATTTAGATTCTCTAATCTTTCATACCTATATTTACTCATTTTTTCGTTCTAACCATCTTATCCAAAAATATACATTATTTTATTTTCTTTTTATTTTATCTTCCTTGCTGTTCTTTAGAACTAGCCCTTCCCTGTGGGATCGATATCTTTTAAAACTACATCGCAACTATATACTTGCAGTTATCATCATTTTTCTATTTGATAAGAGTTACTAACAACACCTATATTTTTCGTGAACAAGTTTTTAGCACCATTGATATATAGCCGAATCTTGTGAACAAACTAATAAACTTATCAATAGAAAAGTAGGAAGATGTTGCACAATAAGCTTAGCATATACTTGCTTACTGTGCCAAAAACTTATTTCCAAGAACTTGGTTCTTGTTCAAAAATTTTGAAAATTATTGTCTAAGACAAATCTTTTTCTCATAAATTTCTCTCAAATGCTTGAAAGTGACGTATACATGTCTTCTTACTATATAACAAATTAGTAACTTGAAAAAAAACCTTCAACTTTACCTTATAACAGGATTAAAGTATAAGTAAGGTATGGTCAAACACTTACTAGCGTACTTATTCTTTGTTTTATGATTTTTTTAACACATAGCATATAACACAATATGATTTTTTATTTCACTATATTTAACATATTAGAAGGTGAAAAGAAACATAAAACACAACACAAGAAAAATGAAAATTATTTTCTCCCCCACACTTAAAGTACACAATGTTCTCGTTGTGTGGAGTTACCAAACTAGTTATAAAAAGAGAAATTAAAACTAATTATAAGTGAAATAAAACATGTTTTCAAACATAATGTAAATTAAAATGACAACTAAAAGACAATAGTAAAATAAAAATAATAATCTTGAAAGAAAATGTAAGTGGAGAAGGATTGAATACTTAATAATGCGTACCTGACTTAAGGAAATGAAACAATCTCAATGAATATTGTGTTTCCTTTGCAACATCGCCTAAAACTTGTTCACATCTCTTATACCAACTATTTAGAAGTGCAAACTCACATAGGTGTTGTCAATACTAATAGTCAATATAAAAGCGGAAACCTCAAGTATACTATTGCGATGTAATCTTAAAAAATCAATCCGACTAGGAAGAAAGAATTAGTTAAGATTATGTCATGAAAATAAGAAATAGAAATAAGAATGATTATAGTAATAGAAAACATATAAACAATGATTGGAACTAGACTCAATATAGATGACTCACTTATTTTGGTTCTAGATATTATGTCTTTCACATACGTGTACAAAACTATCATATGATACTCATGAATATTCAATTGTTTCTACTTGTATGCATGCAAGAAGCCTAATCACAAAGGTTTACACTTAATTATGATGATACAATGTAAATTACTTAGGAAGTTATGATGATTACAAGTTCAGGAAGTTGACGCATGGCAACCAGGGGGAAAATTTGTACGTTTTTTACAGGTTGATGTAGAAAAGTGGTGCATTTTTTCATGTTTAGGGGATAACGAGGTGCTATTTAAAGTTCAAGGGGTCATTTGCCTTTTGAGGCCAAGTTCAGGGGGTAAACTATGCATTAGGCCTACACCCATATGTATGTATATAAAAATATTTTCGGTCAGACAATCTTCCTGTATACTCACATATAGAAAGTAAGTACATATGACAATGATTATAAGCAATAAAACATACTTTCAAACATGGTAGAACACAATGATAACTTATAACTTAACTAAACACATAATATGCAAAAGAAATCAATCAAAGAAGTATGAACTATAAACACTGAAATGAAGTAAAGGGGATATAGGCGAATAGAATATATGAGAACTCTAACTCTCAAACCACTTTTTTATTGAAGTTTGTTAAACTTTCAAGCGTGACAGTCCTTATTTACTTTCGATCTACTATTTGCATGAATTATCTCCTTTGTAAAGCATCTTGTAAATAAAGAAGATAATATGAAGAATGATGATTTTATTGATAAGTTTTTTACAAGTACACTACAACAAAAAACTCTCAATAACAAACATAATCTATAAAGAGAATGATTTCGCTCTAGTTTACGTATATTATACCAAAGAATAAAAGATGTCCTTGCTTATATTTCTAAGATCTCTTTCTATTTTCTTGATAAAATTCACACTTTAGAGGAGTGAAAAGTTGTGTTGATTCACTCATTGATGGTTTTTAAAAGTGTGACTTTTTAATTGGTAGTTATGGAAGTTTCGGCGATTGAAAAGTCAGTTAAGAAAAACTTATCTATAGGTATTGTTTTGCGTGTTGGTGATCGTGACAAGATGTTATGATCATGACTTTGTCTTCTAAAACATTCTGTTTCTCAGTTTACAATATCACAAGGGTGAGTTTAGGTCACAGATGCGAATAGATGGAATTCTGATTACTTCTTCTAAATTTAGTAATTTAGAAGTGCAAACTCGCACAAGTGTTGTCAATAGTGATAGTCAATATAAAATTGAAATTGCTACTATACGGTTGCGATGTAGTATTAAAATATCGATCCCATGAGAAAGCTAGATTCGGTTAAGATTATGTCACTAGAATAGATAAAAAGATTAGGAAATGTTAAAGTAATAAAAAATATATAAACAATGATTGCCAGACCCTATATAGATGACACACTTATTCTGGTTCTAGATATTATATCCTACATATACATGTACAAAACTATCATATGAAACTCACGAATATCTAATTGTTTTACTTATATGCATGCACGAAGCCTAATCATAAAAGGTTTATTCATGATTATGGTGATCACAACATATATTACTTAGGAAGTTTTTCTCCACCCTAAATATCTTATGTATACACACACACACACACACATACACACACACACACACACACACACACACACACACATATACAAACTAAGCACATATGACAATGATTATAAATAAATAAACTTACCTCTGAACATGATAGAACACAATGATAAATATACTAACTTATAACTTAACAAAACACACATCATGTAAAAGATATCAATCAAACAAACATAAAGTATAAACACTGAAATGAAGTAAAGAAGTTATTGGTGAATAGAATATTTGAGAACTCCAACATTCAAATTATATTCTATTGAAGTTTGTCAAATTTCCAAACGTGATAGTCTTTACTCACTTCTGATATACTATTTACGTGTATTGTCTCCTTTGTAAAGCATTGAATTCTTGTAATTAAGAAGATAATATGAAGAACAATGATTTTATTGATAAGTATTTTGGAAGTACACCACAATAATAAACTCTCAAGAATAAGCAAAATTCTACAAAGAGAATGATTTCGCTCAAGTTATATTCTATCAAAGAACAAAATATGTCTTTGCTATATATTTTTTATTTAATCTCTCTATGATGCTCTTCTTGTTCTAACCGAAATTCCACCTTATATAGGGGTGAAATTTATGTTGATTCACTTCTTAATGGTTGGTGTTAAGGTGCCTTTTCAGTTGGTAGTTATGGTAGTTTCGACGGTTGAAAAGTCTGTTTAGAAGAAACTAATCCCCTAGCATATTTTAGCATGTCACGATCATGATAGGATGTCACGATCGTGAATTTATTCTCTAAAACATTCTCTTTCTCGTCATGCAATGTCATGAGTGAGAGCTTTGGTCGCAAGCTTGAATATTTAAATCTTCAAAATTCTTCTTCTAGACTTAGCCATTTTGAGCTTTATATTTTACTCTGATTTGCATACATTAACATCATTTTCCACACTTTTTACATTAAATTCCAATTCGAAGTAATTTACGTCTCCACCTAAAACCTGTAATTTAACAAAAAACAACTACATACCATGTGGAATCTTTCAAATGAAAGTAAAATAACTAAGAATATGTATTTGTGGAGAAATATATACGGCCAAATGCATCATTACCTCCTCAACTTGGCTCTAATAGCTGAATGCCACCTCCAACTTAAAAATGGATCAGATACCCCCTTCAACTTGGCAAAAGTGAACCACTTAGCCCCCTTAATACCACGTGTCAGAATTTGGTTGGTTTGACTTTTCAAAGATGTCATTTTTCTGATTTTTTTCTCTCCAATCAGAAGTTGACAAGTGGCATTGAGGGGGGGTAAACTAGTGCAATTTTGCCAAGTTAAGGGGGGTAATTGGTCCTTTTGAAAGTTGAGGGTGACATCCAGCTTTTAGAGCCAAGTTGAGGGGGACAATGATGCAATTGGCCAATATATACTAGAATAAGTGTTGTTTTGACACTTATCATGTGTTTAGCTAAGCTTGGGTTAGGAATTTTCTATTCTTCCCAAAGTGTGTGTGATTAGAAAGCATAGCTATATAGCTCATTCAAGTTGTGATTTACATCCATCAATTGAATGACGGACTTTCCATTTTCATAACTTTATCTCTCTATTATATTTAAATCAAGATTAGCACCCAGCATCTGGTATATAGAGTGATTACTTTTCGAATCAGAATTAGTTTCCTGAGAATGCCAAAATGGTTATTGCTAATAACATGAAGAAGTAACAAGAAATGTAGAAAATGGAGGATAACTTGAGAAGTATGGTTAAGGGATGGATTGCGAATCATAAAAAAAAAGAATGAAAGCCGCTCTTTGTGATGTCATTGCCATACAAAATACGCTAAAAGAGCAATTCATTACTTCTCAATCAGTTCTGTTGGGGGTAATGAAAAAGATCATTTCTATGTTGAATGAGACTCATTCATGAGAAACAAAGCACTAGGTACATAATTAAACTCTTGAATCCGATTTAAAGTATCAAATTTCTATAAGATTCACTAAGATTGATTTCCTTAAGTTTGATGGTGAGGATATGTACGGGTGGATCTTTCATTGTGAAAGTTTCTTTGAGATGGATTATACCCATGGAAGTGCGAAGGTTAGGCTGACATCAATGCATTTGTCTTGAAAAGCTTTGGAATGACACCAAAACATGATGAAGAGTAGGGGAAGAGCAAACGAGCCTTCATGGGAGGATTATTTGGTGATTCTTAGAAAGAGATTTGGCTATAGAGTTTTCTTTAATCTCTAAGCTGATCTTAAAAGGCTCAATCAAATAAGGACTCTCAATGAATATCTTGAAGCTTTTGATTCACAAGCTTACAAGGTGGATTTGAAGGAAGAAGATTTGCTTAGTATGTTCATCAATGTCCTTAAGGATGACATTGGACTTCCGATTTTGATACAATCACCTACGACTCTATAGCAGGTGTATACTTTAGCCAAGATCCAAGATGCTTACATTAATTTTCAAAAATTTGGGAAATCTTTTATTCCCAGATTTGTGGCTTTTAATAGTAATTATTTCTTGATTCCGAAACCACCATTGTTTCCAGCACCAGCATCAAGATTCAATGAGAAAACAAGTTTAGCTACTAATGCTAATAGATTTAAGAGATTAATTAAGGCAAACATGGTAGAAAAGAGGGAAAAGAATCAATATTTTTGGTGTGAAGAAAGATATTCTCCAAGGCATCAATATACTAAGAAATATTTGCACTTAATTGTTGATTGCAAAGAAGATGAGGATTGTGAGGTAGCTGAAAAGGAGTAGGAGTATTTTAAGAAGGACACCTAATTTCTATTAATTCTTTGAAGGGATATCAAATGGATGGAATCCAATAAATGAGAGTTTTTTGGATCTGTAATAAGAGAATGTTGCATGTGATGGTTGATATGGGAAGTATGTTCAATGTTTTTGAGATTAAAGTAGCAAAAAAGTTGGGATGTAATCATAAACCTGTTACACCACTAGAAATTAAATTGGGTAGTGGGAATAAGGTTTTATGCAGTTACATATGTGATAAGCTAAAGTGGGAAATGCAAGGAATCCACTATTGCCAATTGGGGGTTGTTAAGTAGTTTTGGGTCTCAAGTGGCTGACAATGTTAGGAAAGGTGGAATGGGATTTCCATGCAATGGTAATGAGGTTTTGTAGAGGAGGGGAAGAGTTTTTTTGGTTTGGGAGTCAAGCTTTGATGTTTTTAACATTGATAAATAATGGAAGACGTGTACATACCATGCTAGACTCCCAGGCGGATTATATCCGCCTGGATCAGACAGAGATGTCACGAAGGCTAGGAATGTTCCTACCGATCCAACGGATCTCATCCACCCCGAATGTAAAAGACTAGGCAATCATCCAGGCGGATCATAACCTTCCCAAATATGGAGGTGACTAAGTCTTCCCTTATTTCAGAGAAATGTCTAGGACCAAGCTAAGGCGGCTTGTTCGCCTGGACCGACCCCGATGCTTACTTCAGATAAGCTTTATCCTATTAATAGGATAAAGATCAATTTAAACTAGAATTCTGGTTGATTCACATTGTTGGATCAGACCAGGAGAAGTTCAAGGAGTATAAAAAGACCCTTTGGGTCACCACACGGAGGTATGTATTCTAAATTCACTAAAAAACTCCTTGCCTCCTCTCTTAAATCCGATCTAACTTAAGCATCGGAGAGGTTATGCCGGTCACACGGCTAGTCCACCATAGCGACGGTTGTTGTTTTGCAGGAACCTTCAGATTACAGCTGAGAGGAGCATTGGAGTTAATTTTAGTCAACAACTTAGCGTGTGGGACCACGTTCCAGGCTAATTTAACATTGGTGCGGTGAGCGTGGACTGAATTTACTTGCTCAGGCGAGAATCTCAGTTCACACGAACATTCTGAGAATCAGAGATTTTAGTTCATATTTAATATCAAATGGCTCACGACGGAACTAGCAATCAACCCCCAACCATGGGAATAACTGTCATGGGACACCGCCTAGGGCTGGCGAACACCCCCAAGGTGATGGACTCGTCGAAGGAGACAACCCACTCCTCCAATTGCAACAAAAGTATAAAATTGCCATGGAGGAGATAGAGGCATATAGGAAATCAGTCATTGAAATATACATCTCCTCTGGCGTGATGTATGGAGACTTGAGCAAAGCAGGTTTGGTCTTATCAGGTGCGACACAATACCACCTCGAAATCTGATCGATGATTTTGACAGTGCATCACAGGGGCATATACCGCCTCACCTTTATGACATCACTTCGCCAATTTTCACTACTGGCATCCCTCACACCAATCCCCAAATTGCTTCCGGCACATTCTCAGCAGCATCGGGTGCCATAACCACGCAACCCATGGGACATAACTCAGTCGGACAGATAACTCAATTGTCATTACTTCAGAGGCTGATATCTACAATGAAGGATGGTCAGATTCCGCCTAGAGACATAGGGCCAACGTTGGCCGCCATCCAAGGGTTAGGAACAGGCAAGCAGCTTGAACCGATCCCAAAAGCTAGAAATTAAAATGGTTTGTTGAACTAGAAAGTGAAGAAGAAGATGACCCAGAATTCGAAAAGAAAGCTAAGAAGGTTTTCGCAAAGTTGGCTGTCACCTTATCAAGAGGCAATATCGAGAACTAATTTCTTGCCATTCAAGAAAAACATCCTCGACCAGACCTTGCCAAGACTCATCTACATACCTACTTTTGACAAATATACGGGAAAAGATGACCCAAATTATCACACTGTTGATTTTAAGAATTGGATGGAAATGGTGGGATCAATTGAGGCATATATATGCCGATACTTTTCAGCCACATTGGGCGGACTTGCCGCCAGATGGTTCACCTCTTTGCCCCCTAACTCCATAGGTAGCTAGGACAAACTCAGTGATGAATTCTGCAAACATTTTTTAGGCTCCGCTCCAGCTGGATTGGTAACAAGGAGCCTACTTGAAATTGTGCAAGGCCCCGAGGAAAGCCTCCGTGATTACTACAATCACTTCAATGAAGTTTTCCTGGAGGTACGATACTTGGATTTTTGCATCGCCAAAGAGGCAATGCTGAAAGGCACACAAAGTCAAGATCTCTGGAACGCAATCCTCACTAGGCATCCCAAAAGCCTCCAACAAATGCTTGGCATGGCCAAAGATTTGATTCCAGCAGATGAAATAAATTTCAACCGAAGGAAAGAAGGTTGGGGCAGAGAAACAAAGAGAGAGGAAAGACCAAGATTCGATGACAAAAGGCGAAAAAATCAAGGCCGATGTATGGAAGAAGACCATCCTAGGCTGAATGCATCTTTGAGCCAGATACTAGTAGCTATCAAAAAGACCCCAGAGAGAAAAAACATTCACTTTCCTAAAATCCCTGACGGAGTCTCCTTGGGGCGTGATTTGAACAAATATTGTGATTATCAATGAGCAAAGGGACAACACACGGATGATTACAGATCGCTAGTGGACATAGTACATGGCAGATCAAGGCTGGTAAGTTTAGCCAGTTCGTGAAAGGAATTACCAGGAGGCATGAGAGGAGAGAGGGAAGTGAAGATGAGAGAGAAGAAGACTCGAATAAAAAGTCCGGCGGAACAAAAGGAATAATAATGGTGATTGATGGCGGACTAGAATTTGAGTCACCCCATAGAGATTCGTCTAGTAAAAAGAACAATGTAGAAAGCGAGGCGGAAATCTTGAAGTCATTTAGGCAAAACTCGTTAGTTGAAAAACAGCATGCTGGCCCTATAGTCATCAAAGCAACAATAGAAAATTTCATGGTGAGAAGGATCCTTTTGGATACTAGCAGTTCGGTGAATATAGTCACCAAAAGTGTTATCGAGAAATTGGGAGTCCATCACTCTTGAATTCGTGCCGGATGCTCACCACTCATCGGGATTAATGGACAACCCATACAATCCTTGGGAGAAGTTACATTGGAGGTGGAAATGGGAAGCCTCAAACATAAATTCCGCGGGAAAGTAGAATTTACCATTGCTGACATCTCAGTCTACTTCAATATCATATTAGGTAGACCTTTCCAAACTGAAACGCGAATGCTCATCTCTCCAATGGACTTGGTGTTTCACATACTAACTACAAAGGGAACCGCGGTAATAATTAACAACCCCCGGGTAGCTCAAGAAGCATACCTGGCCTCATTGCACAGCGAATCACTCCTAGTAGAAGAAGAGCTTGAGCCTGACCGATCGGAGAAAATCAAGGTGGTTGAGGAGCTGAAAGTGCTCAAAGTTGGCCTACAATGTTCGCTAAAAATTGGGAGAAACCTTTGCAATGATGCAAAGGCGGAAATAATTTGCGCCCTCACAGACCAACAACATGTCTTTTCATGGTCATCAGAAGATCTCGTGGGTGTCAAACCTGAGGTTATGCAACATAGGTTGAATTTGAACCCAAGTGCCGAGCTGGTCATCCAAAAGAAAAGAAAGCATGCGTCCGAAAGGCAGAGGGCCATTGAAGAAGAGATAGGCAAACTCTTAAAAGCCGGGCATATCAGAGAGGTCCATTATTCGAGCTGGTTGTCCAATGTTGTGCTGGTGAAAAAACCAGGCAGAGCTTACAGAATGTGCGTAGACTTCACTGATGTGAACAATGCCACTATAAAGGATGCTTACCCACTCCCAAGCATGGATCAATTGGCGGATGCAACGGTAGGCTATGCAGTCTACTCGTTGTTAGACACCAAGTGTGGGTATAACCAAATACCCATGCACCTCGCTGATGAAGAAAAAACATCCTTCATAACCCACCAAGGCACTTACTGTTATACGATCATGCCCTTTGGTTTGAAGAATGCAGGAGCAACATATCAAAGGCTGATCAATGAAATGTTCCGAGATGAGATAGGAAAATCAGTGGAGGTTTACGTAAATGATATGATAATAAAGAGCAGAAGCATGTAGAAGACATCAGAAGGGTTTTCAAAGTATTGGAAGAATAAAGCCTGAAACTCAATTCAGAGAAATGCACATTTGGAGTAAGAGGCGGCAAATTCTTGGGAATCATGATTTCTCAGAGGGGGATAGAGGCCAAACCAGAGAAAATCGAGGTAATTTTGAAAATGGAACCGCCTTGAACCCTAAATGAAGTCTAAAGGTTAAATGGCAGAATCAACGCTTTGGGAAGATTTATATCTTTCTCAGCCAAGAGGTGCATGCCTTTCTAAAAGGCAATGAAGAAGGATAAAGACTTCAAATGGGATCAACCCTGCCAAAAGGCTTTCGAAGAGCTAAAGAAATTTCTAGGAAAACCACCACTCCTCAGCACACCCCAGCCAGATGACACATTGTACATGTACCTGGCCGCCATCGACGAGGCGGCAGGAACAATTCTTATTCGAGAGGAAGGGCAAGACCAATTCCCAATTTATTACACCAACAAAGTGCTAAGAAATGCCGAGATATCCTTAGATTGACAAACTAGCCCTGGCCTTGATCCTAGCCTCCACGCGGTTGATATCGTACTTCCAGGCCCACGCAATTATAGTGAGGACCAATTTCCCGCTGAAAAAGGTGCTCCAATGGCCTGAGACATTGGAGAGATTGGCCAAGTGGGTTATCCGATTGGGGGAGCATGACATAAGATTTGAAAGCAGAATCACCATGAAAGCTCATGTTCTGGCTAACTTTGTGGTTGAATTCGCGGGGCTCGAGCCTGCCAAAGAAATCAAAATTGAAGAATGGGAAATCCTAGTAGATGGAGCATCCTCTCACGAAGGAACCGGAGTCGGTGTGTACATTCAAGGCCCTGGAAAAATCAGATTCTCCTACGCAGCTAAACTAGCCTTCCCCGCGACCAACAATGCAGTAGAATATGAGGTAGTTATCAAAGGGCTAGAGCTAGCCCGACAGATAGCAACAGATCAATTATTACTCAAAAGTGACTCAAGGCTAATCGCAAACAAGATTAATAGAAACTTCAAAACAAAAGATTTAGAAATGGCAAAGTATTTCTCAAAGGTAAGACATCTTATAGAGATGCTAGAGTCAAGAGGAGTAGTTTAGAAAATTGAACATATTCCCAGGAAAGAAAATGAGCGGATCGATGAATTAGATAGGGCGGCTTCAAGCAAAGAAGAATGGAAAAACCTCACATGCCCCTACGAGGTAATCATCCACCCAAACATTGAAATGGAGGTGAGCTTATTAATAGAGCAGCGAGATCTCGGTTGGATGAAAGCCATCTACGATTACCTTACCACAAACAAACTACCCAATGATAAAATTGAGGCTACCAAAACGGTAAGGAAAGCTATGCGGTTTTCTCTACAAAATGGGGAGCTTTACAGAAAATCATACTCAGATGCTTGGAAAAAATGCATAACGGCTCAAGAAGGAGCCAAAATACTGCAAGAACTTCATGAAGGAGACTATGGCTCCCACCAAGCGGCTGTAACATTAGTTAGAAGGGCAAGCCTCACTGGCTTTTATTGGGAGTCTATGAACCTGGACATAGAGACGTACGTCAAATCTTACCATTAATGCCAAATCCATGCACAAAAATCTCACGTTCCTCGTGCAATACAGCACCCCCTACTGACCGCCTAGCCCTTCGCAACATGGGGAATGGACATTGCTATACCTCTTCCTAAAGCAAGCTGACAAAGAAAATGGATCCTTGTGGCCATTGACCACTTCACCAAATGGGTCGAGGTGGCCGCTCTTAGTAGTATCACACTAGAACGGGGTTCTGGATTTTATCAAAAAGAACATCATAATGCGATTTGGAGTACCACAATGAATCATCTCGGACAATGGTACGCAATTCACTTCCAGCAAGTTCCAAGATTTCTACAAGGAGTTGAAGATTGAAACCCACTTCAGCTCAGTGGCTCACCCACAAACTAATGGCCAAACAGAAATTACAAATAAAATGCTTGGTCAAGGAATAAAGAAAAGGGTGATGGAAAGAAAGGGAGTTTGGCCAGATGAGTTAATTAATGTGCTATGGGCATACTGAACGACCCCGTGCACATCTATCGGAGAAACACCTTTCTCAATGGTATATGGGGTCGAGGCTGTTCTACCCATCGAAATCAGTCCTCCATCTGACTGAGTGGCCTACTACATGGAGAAAGAAAATGACATCAACATGAGGTATCATCTTGATGATCTACAAGAGAAACGAGAGAGGGCATGCATCCTTATGGCTGCCTACAAAGCTAGGATCAACAAATACCATGACAGGAAGGTTAGAGAAATCTGCTTGAATGAAGGTGATATGGTCCTTAAGGATGCAACCACCTTAAAGGTGCGAAAAGGAAAAGGCAAGATGGGGGTGAATTGGGAAGGCACCTATAAAGTTTCACGAGTTATCGGACCAGGAACCTACAAGTTACAAACCATGGAGGGAAAGGAGGTCCCAAGAACGTGGAAAATAGCAAAGCCTAGGCCATATTACATGGAATACGACTCTTAGAGGGATTAAGGTGTCCGTACTCTTTTCATTTTAAGGAATTTTTCCCAATGGGTTTTGCCCTAAAGGTTTTTAATGAGGCAGTACACCCTTAGAAGAGATAGATGACCGGATGCCTAGAATTCTCGGATGTACTTTTTAATTTATTCAATAAAAGTAATTAATTTCAAAACATGCACATTTAAGTACTGATCATACTTTGAGATTGCATAAACAATAAAATGAAAGTGCTTAAAACATTGAGGCGGCATAAACGCATAAGACTTATATATCATAGCAAGAGCATTGAGGTGGCATAAATGCATAAGACTTAAATATCATAAAATGGCAAACTAAGGCCATTGAGGCAGCTCAAATGCATAAGACCTAAATATCATTAAGGCAGCTCAAACGCATAAGACCTATATATCATAGCAAGATCATTGAGGTGGCTTAAAATGCAAAAAAACCTAAAGTATCATTAAATGATGAATAATAGACCACTAAGGCGGCTCAAAAGATACATTCAATAATGCTTGAGGTGGAAAAATATTATTAGAAGGCCCAACAAGGCCGAAATATCCTTACAAAAATGTTGAAAAGGAAAATAATGCTAAATCTATGCTTTGGGGCGGGTTGATTCGACATTATCTCCCTTCTCCGCCTCCTCTTCCATCGACTCATCCAGAGCCATCTCTTCCTCATCAAGCTCATTAGGATACTTCACTCTCATCAAAAGGTCCTCTAGAAGATCTGGATAGCGAGCCTTGCAAGCCTCAAAAACAGGCGGCCTTACTCACTGCCATCCACCACCATATTGAGCATAGCTTGGCTATAATCGGAGACCACTTTAGGAACCTCCACCTTGTATTTTGAGATAGTATTTTGCAAGTTATCCTGAGCTAAAACCAGCTCCTCAAACCTCTTTTGGGACTCTTCCACCTCCTCCAGCTTCCGGCTCAACTCAACCTTGCCCGCCTCTAGCTCTTTGACCTTTTTGTTAACCTTCTCTAACTTGCGAGTTATGAGCTCATGAGTCTGCTCCAGTTACATCATGTCCCTGATTTTCCATGTCATTTCAGCCACCCGAGAAGCCATCTGAAATATCAACATGTTATAAACGGTAAAAGAAAATGAAATATAAAAGTAGAACAAAGAAGAAAGAACCTCAGTAGACATCATGAACAGAGTCTTAGACGACTGAAGTAGACTCTCAGCTGCCAAATCATTCTTCTCCAAAGGGAGGGGTAAGATTTTCCTCAGCACATTCTAAATCGAGGCAATATAAATTGAGAGATTGCTCTCACCCACGTAGGAAAGAAGATCCACCAGGAGAGACTCAAGGCTAACCCGCTTGGAGGAGTCCGCAGGAATATCCAAATTGGTGCTTTGAAACAAAGAGAATGAGGCGGTATAAATTAAGCACCAAATAAAAGGTTACAAGGGAGAATACTGAATTCTTACAAGCTGGAGGGTAGTATCTACAGTTGTAGGAGAATGAGGCGGGTCGACAATAGGCTTAGGAACCTCCTCAGCAGCTTGAACCTTGCTCTTCCTAGGATCTCCGCCTCGTATACCGAGAATTACATTTACAAGTCCAGGCTCCACTTATTTAATAGTAGAATGTTTGGTACCCTTCGATCCCTTGGCAGCTTGTTGCACAAGTTTACTAGCCGAGGGAAAATTAAACACTAAAAAGAAAGGAAAATACGTAAATACCTGGGAAAACTTCAGGCCAGGAGTGATAAATGGGATTGCCTAGCTAATGTGGCTCAATAATTCTAATATTTTTTGCCATTGCCTAGCTAATGTTCTGGCATTGCCACATCCCCTTCTTAAGGGCCTTAAAAGCTTCTACCCTATTATTTGAGCTGGTAAAGTTATAACCATGTTGGGAGAAAGATTCCACTTGGTCGGAAACCTAGGGTACCGGTCCTCTTGTTTAATAAAAATAAAGTAACTCTTGAAGTTCTTCATGGAATCCACTTTGTTCGTGAATCTGTAGAAGCCACCTCGATGAGCAAAATGATATAAATCCTCACTTGCGGTCTTCCTCAGTGAAGCAATCTGCTTGAAGAACTCATTGTTGAAACGCTTCTCTAAACCTGTACAGATGAGGTAATGCCCAACTAGATCTATCCAAGCGTTGGGATGAAGTTGAGCTGGGCTAAGGCGAAAAGCTCTCAAAACTTCACTTAAACCCTCGGGAAGTGGATAAACGAAGCCTGACCAAATTTGGTCCATATAAACACCAAAATAACCCTCAAGCGGGCGAGTGATCCGCTGTTCTTTGGAGGGAAGCACCACTTCACACTTTTTGAGCCAAGGGAAAACTTCCTAGAGAAGTCCTATTTACTATTTCCCTAATTCTTCCTTATCCCCTAGACACGGTTTCAGAATGAGTAACCACATGCCGCCTCATGGAGCGAGCCGCGCTCCTCTTCATCCTACGCACGTGAGACGAGACCCCAATGGATTTCTGAGGTGGCAATGGGGGAAATAGGCCCATCTCCTTATCAATCTTAGCCTAGGCTGAGGCATAAGAGGATTGGGAGGATGAGGCGGATTCGCTGCAAGACTCTCGATTCTCACCGGGCTCGGACATGGCTTCTGTTGGTGGGGGTTCCCTAGAGGTTGAGATATAATCAGTATAATCTACGTTCAAAGGTTGGAAGTACTTAGAGTTCACCTCAGCTAATTCCTTACTAAATTGGCTGAGGCGGAATCAATCATTACCACATAGTAAAAAGCCTAATAAGTTAAAAGATATCCTAAAGAATCCTAAGATAACTCGAGGCGGCATAAACAACATTCAAATTACCTACATTTGTATTTCATATCTAAATAGCAAGGAGAATGAACAAATAACATTCATATCGATTGAATAAACATCTCAGATCTAGCAAGTGCTCTATGCAGGAACAAGCAATTCTGGAAAAACAGAAATACAAGCAATTCTGGGAAAATGAGATACGAAACACGAAATTCATTTCCCAACGAATTGGTTAAGGCATCAATTGGCAAACAAAAAAGAAACTAACAATTAAAAGTCCAAAGAACAACATAGGAACTAAGAGAAGAACTCACATGGCAGTAATTTTTGCAGAAAAGAAGAAGAATAACAAATAGTAGTGAATCAATGTTAAAAGCAAAGCAGAGGGAGTATAGGAGCTTACTTGTACAGAGAAAATGCTTGATTGGAGAAGCTTGAGGAAAGAAAAGGTGATTGATAGAAAAGAGTTGCACAAAATCGCCGGAGGAGAAGAGTTGCACAAAATCGCCGGAGAAGAAGAGTTGCAGAAATTCGCCCTAGAAGAAGAGTTGCAGAAATGGTGAAAGGAGAAAATGGAACCATTATATATGGTTGAAAGGACATGTAAGGGGACGCTTTCCCCATGAAGGACATGTGGGGCTGCCTGCCTCATGTTTAAAATTTGAAAAGACGTAAATTTTTCACCTTGGCGCTCAAGACAAGTATGCCCTAGACACGTGTCTCCAATGATGAATCCGCCTGGACTAGGCAGATCCTAAACACAAGCTCCTGAAGAAGCTCTCACACTGATGGGGGGACTTCTGTTAACATTGATAAATAATGGTAGATGCGTACATGCCATGCTAGACTCCCAGGTGGATTATATCCGCTTGGATCAGATACAGATGTCATGAAGGTTAGGAATGTCCTACTAGTCCAGGCGGATCTCATCTGCCCTGAATGTAAAAGACTAGGCAATCATCCAGGCGAATCATATCAATCCCAAATATGGTGGTGACCAAGTCTTCCCTTATTTTAGAGAAATGTCCAGGCGGCCACCAAACTAAGGCGGCATGTTCGCCTGGACCAACCCCGATGCCTCGGGGGTAAAGAGTTCAATTAAGATTCCAAATCTACAAAGAGACCTCCATAATTAGAACTCTCACTTCAGATAAGCTTTATCCTATTAATAGGATAAAGATCCATTTAAACTAGAATTCTGGTTGATTCAGATTGTTGGATCAGACCAGGAGACGTTCAAGGAGTATAAAAAGACCCTTTAGGTCACCACGCAGAGGTACGTATTCTAAATTCACTACAAAACTCCCTGCCTCCTCTCTTAAATCCAATCTAACTTAAGCATCGGAGAGGCTACACTAGTCACACAGCTAGTCCCCCATAGAGACGGTTGTTGTTTTGCAGGAACCTTCAGACTACAGTTGAGAGGAGCGTTGGAGTCAATTTCAGTCACAAAGTCAGTGCGTGGGACCACGTTCCAGGCTAATTTAATAGACATTAAACTGGTTCTTATAGAAATTGGTTGAAAATAGTGGCCAAAACTATAATTGTTTTCCTTACTAAGTTGGTGGCAACAAATGAAAAGAAGGGAAAGTAGGATTCAATTCCAATTAAATTAGAAGTTGTAATTGATGAGTACCATTTTTTCAACAAGTATTTTAGATTCCTCCGAAAGGGCCCATGATCACTATGAGCGGATAACATTTCAGACGAGCCTTACCAAGCGGTCTGGGTTAATTGATTGTTTAGGTTTTATTTCACAGTTCGGAAATAACGCTACTTTTCAAGACATACCGAGGATTTCTTCCCATAAAATCATTCCAAATAAGGGTCAAGCTACTTTTAAAATAATTTAATAGAGTTAGGAATCTAAATTCCTAAACAAAGACACACAATCGCTACCTGAATAAGCTCTTCCTAGAAGATTTTGGTATAACATCATTTCCAAGGATAATTAAATACCTTAAATTTAGAGATTCGAGTTTGGATGAAGTTACCTACTTCATTGTTTAAGTTAATTTCTTGTTACAAACCGTGATTATTTTAATATTAAGTATTTAACATATTCATATTGATTATGATTCATTGAGAAAAATGAAGATGGGAATATAAATGTTATTTTAAGCCTAATATTAGCTAAGCTAACACAACATCATGGAATAAAATAAGTGTTTACACTCAACTACTCATCCAAGATTTCAAATTAGGTACTTACGATGGGTTAGAATCGAAATTGGTTCAAGCAAAGTTGCAAAATAAAGGTTAAAAGAAAAAATAGGCTAAAATGGAACATTTTGCTTTCGATCCCAATATTCATGATTCAATTACGACACTGGGATCGACCTCAACTTACCAGGTTCTTAGGTAGAATGTCCCAAAATAACGTTTTCTATTCAACTGTTCGGTTTTCTGTCCCTTTTCACTCAATTTTAGCCAAGTTTACATGTTAATCAATTTTTAAGCACCAACAAAAACGTAAATAAAAAGGTTGGGGGTATTCGCCACTTTTCTACTAATAACATAAAAGTTCTAAATATGAAGAGGTGTTGCCAGTACCGCTTATCAAATAGAAAAATGATGAAAACTGCAAGTATACAGTTGCGATGTAGTTTTAAAAGATATCAATCCCACAGGGAAGGAATTCGGTTCTAAATATCAAATAGAGTTACGGGATGAAAGAAAATATAGTGATTTGAAGGTTTTGAATGGTAAACTGATGAATAGACAGATGCATGAACAAATTAGAGAAGATGCAAAGTATATAGATATTCTCTAAGAATAAGTATAGTAGAGTAAAATATGCAAAATAATCAAAGTTGTTTTAAACAGTAGATAACTTTAACAAACACGGTTCTAGACGCCCAAATATCCTATAATTCATCGCAGAGTAACACATGAAATGACTTTCCTAAATCTAGGGTAAATGAATTATGACATTTATAAGATCCTAGATAACAATAATACTATGCTTAGTACTGGTCGCTCTCACATAGCCATATTTAGCAAGTTACCACTCCAAAATTGTTGGCTCACTAAACAACATTATAATCACAGATCCAGTGACTATACACAATCTTGTTAACCTCGAAATAACTCTTAAAGTCAACTCGAAAGCATACAACTTTATTAATATAAGTGATGCAAGATGAAATACTCGTTATGACACATAGACATATCATAAACTTCGAATTAGAAAGTATAAGTAGAAAATAAAGTAAAGTTGTAAGGTATGCAAGTGAAAGCTAAAATTGATCAAACCGTATCCACTCTTTAATAGGAGTTATCAATTCTCGCAATTCCTGCGTCTACTTTGAATTCGGTCTCGACTCGTACAGAACCTCTGTTAGGATGCTATTCCTTGTGAATATAGAACAAATGAATGTTGAAGAACAGAAACTTTTATTGATAAGTGCTTTGTAATTACACTCATACAACAATCGCTCGAATATGGGGAGAAATCTAATGATCGAAACAAGAATCAAATCACTTATACATTTTTCTCTCTAACACTTTGAACTTAGCAAAATCTATATCTTTCACTCTCTATCTATGCCATACATGTTACACCATCTACACACTGCTACCATTTGCATGAAAATGGTTGGACTTATGTTCGCCACTTTTCTATTCATAAGTTTAATGATTTGTTCACAAGATTTGGCTATATATTAATGGTGCCAACAACTTGTTCACGTAAAGTATAGGTGTTGTCAGTACCTCTTATCAAATAGAAAAATGATGACAACAACAAGTATACAGTTGCGATGTAGTTTTAAAAGATATCGAACCCATAGGGAAGGAACCAAGTCTAAAGATCAACAAGGGAAAATAGAGTAAATAAAATAAAAATAGATTGGAGGTTTTGGATAGGAAGATTATAATGAAACATGAGTAAATGTAAATGTGGAAGGCTAGAGAATCTAAATACAGAGATTTTCCCTACGAACAAGTATAGCAGAGAAAACATGCAAGTTCAACAAAGATGTTACGATTCACAAAACTAATCTAACAAACTTGTTTCAAGACACTCAGATGTTCAGTGATTCACCGCAAAGTAACACATTAAATAACCTTTCTAAACCTAGAGGAAATAAATTAAGACAATTATATAAACCTAGATAACGTCAATACTATGCTTAGTACGGGTCACTCTCACATAGCCACATTTAGCAAGTTACCATTCCAAAAATTTTGGCTCACTAAACAGCGTTATATCACAGATCTAGTGATTATACATGATATTTTTAACCCCAAAACTACTCTTAAAACAAAATCCAACGCATATAACTTGAATAATATAAAATACTTAGCACGAAATACGCATTATGACACATAGACATATCATAAACTTTGAAATAGAAAGTATAAGTAGAAAGCAAAGCAAAGTTGTAAGGTATGCAAGTGAAAGCTAAAGTTGAACAAACCGTATCCACTCTTTACTAGGAGTTGTCAATTCCTGCAATTTCTACGTCTGCTTTGAATCCGGTCTCGGCCCATACAGAACCTCCGCTAGGATGCTATTCTTTGCGAATATCGAACAAACGAATATTGAAGAATGAAAACTTTTATTGGTAAGTGATTTGCAAGTACACTTATACAACAATCGCTCCAGAATATAGAGAAATCTAGTGATCGAAACAAGGATTCGAATCACTTAAACATTTTCTCGCTAACACTTATGAATGTAGTGAAACTAGATATTTATTCTCTATCTATACACTATG
>CATIWQ010149300.1:0-21920 GCA_949673415.1 Euphorbia schlechtendalii | reverse complement strand
TTAAGTGAAAAAAATTTTAATTTAATTTTTTTTAATTCATACGCCTAGTTTGCGCTTTTTGTGCGCCTTCGCCTTCGCCTCGCGCCTAGGCAACAGGGCCCCCTGTCGCCTTGGGTGCGCTTAGCGCCGTGACTACTATGCATCGAACTACAATCTGTTCCTGCCTTTCTGCTGCTTTTTTTGTAAATGTTTCCCAAAAATTCAAGGTGGTTGCTTAAAAGTTTGGGCGTCTTTACAAATTACTTATGTGATTCCATATTGTATGCTGGTATCAATTACTTACTGGCCTTGTGTAGTGTTTGCCATATTGTCCATATAAACCTAAAATTCACTTGTTAGTCAGATGGGGAAGCTAAGAAGCTGGGGATATTGGCTGGTTTGGTTCATTTGGATAACTTTTCTCATGAAAAACTTGTTCTAGTCTATGTTAAATTTCTTGAGGGTAGTGGAGTGGTTTCTAACAGCCTTGGGTTTTTTTGAACCCTATATGGTGGGCTACTTGCAAGCTGCAAGCAGGGATATTATATGTTCACTTATGACACTTAATTAATTGGAATAATATTGAACTGTTAAGCAATAAAATTATATTTAGTCATGTACACTTGCCTTCTATGTTTGCTAAAGCTATTAAGCTTGTTTTATTAATTATAATAAATATATTTGCCTTTTTTAAAAGCTATCTTTTTCCTTTTATTTTAAAATAGAATTTTATTTCAAACCTCCTTATGTTAAAGATATTAGCCTAGTAATTAAGACTGAAGTTGTGACGTCTTGAGTTCTCTGATTCGAGTGACATGTGGGTGGAGCGAGGATTTTTCTTTCTATTTATTATGTAACTGCTATTGCACAAATTTGTTTTCTTAAAATAAGATATCAATTTGGAAATTTAGCCTTGTTTTGCTTTGTAGATTTTGCATGAAAATATTTTATATTGATTTAGTTGGGGCTCTACTCCAGTTGAACCTTTGAAGTGGGCATCTGTCTTCATTTGAAGGTTGAGTGGAGTCAAAAAATATCAATCGTTTGTAATTGTGAATGCAAGATTTTTTTTCGGATAGATATGGACATTTCTTCTCCTTGTCGTGAAGTATGCCTATTTCTTCTTTTGGGATTTTATTTGATAATGGAGCATCCTCCTAATATTTGCTACTTGGTTATTCTCTCTCGCTATACATATTTCTGAGTGAGAAAGTAATTTCATTTCTCTTATTATATTATCTTTAAATTTCAACATTTTGGATAATGATATTTAGTTTCACGTAGGTCTATATATAGTCGTATGAAGAAAAATCTGTAAATTATTAGTTACTCTCAGCAGTGGGCTAAATAAGAAGGTCCAGAAGATAGTTCTATATATAGTTGTATGAAGAAAAATCTGTAAATTATTAGTTAGGTTAGACTACAAGAAATTAGTTAATTGAGAAAGATCATTTTTATGCAATCTAGAATATCTAACTAGAAATGCACATTCTGCTATAAAACAAGAAAATAAAAGAAATTCATTGGGTGGGGAGAGGGGTGGCGGTGACCTTTGTTGCCCAATCTGAATTTGCCTCTTATTGCTCATTTGGTGTTTAATTTTAATCAGCCAAAATTCATTTCATTCTCAAGTTTGGATCTCTTTAAGTTAATTTGAATACAATATTAGCAGTTTGAAGGTGCAATAGGGATGAAAAACATATAAACTAATGCTTTTACCATGTGGTGGACTTTTCAATTTTGGGAAGTCCTATGGGGACTAATGATGTGCGCTTGGGCATAAAAGAAATTTGAAATATAATTAAACCATAAATTTATTTAATTCTTTGTTTGGTTTCTTACAACGTTTATTGTTCATCATGCCTGTTGTTGTGATGTTTCTTATTCTTCTTGGGTGGGATATGTTATGTCCATAATAATATTACTAAAGAAATGAGGTCCTCATCCTGGATGTAGAAGTAACTGATAACATTTCTTTTGTTGCTATTTAATTTCCCTTGATGACATAATTATCATATGAACTTTTTAATGTCTCTCTGAAGAACAGGACTGGAGATGGCAGAATAAGTGCTTGTGGAGGCAGTGGTTTTGCTGGTGGTGGTGGTGGAAGAGTATCAGTTGATATATTCAGTAGGCATGATGACCCTCAAATTTTTGTGCATGGTGAGACTCAGTAATTCTTTGCCAGTGGTAACCGAGAAATACCTGTTTTTTTATATTGTTCTCTGTTGTCACGTGTGCAATAACTAGATCCTACTATGTATAACTCTGTGTGTATTTCTGTTTCGACTTCTAATGTATTCCTTAATGGGGAGAAGGACCACCTAAAGGGTGATTGAGCAACCTTGAACTGGTTTTTCGACGAGTTAAACAAAAAAATTGTTATCATCTTATTCTTTTATTTTTAGTTCTGAATTCTTAATCTTTTGTAATTCTTTGTTCCTTGTTGCTTTTTCCAAATTTTGTATAATGTCCAATGTCCTTTTGCACCATTCTTCATTGAACTTATCTACAGCTGTCTCATTCTGTTCTTGTATTCTTATGACAACAAATGGTGCACATGACTTTTGGGTTTCCATATGAACATGTCTGTGTTGGCAGTGCATGCATACAATAAACCCAAATCTGATTCATTCACATTTTCATCTAGAGTGCATTTGATGAATAACGCATAATACAATGCAATGTTATGCTTATCTGTGTTTGACTGAGCTATACTTTTGGTTGAGATAAACTGAAGTATGGAAGGTTTGTAATATATATCAGGGGGAAGTAGTCGTGGATGTCCAGATAATGCAGGTGCTGCTGGGACATTATATGATGCTGTGCCCCGGAGCCTTATCATTAACAATCACAACATGTCAACAGATACGGAGACACTTTTATTAGAATTCCCTTATCAGCCTCTGTGGACAAATATTTACGTACGAAATCATGCCAGGGCAACTGTACCCCTGCTTTGGAGCCGTGTCCAGGTTTCCCAAATTTTATTCATTTATTGTATAGCTTTGGTCATTTGGTTTCCATATGAGTTTATCTTTTACTGTGGGTGGGGTTGGGTGGAGAGGTATAAAGGAGAATGGTAGATTGCATAGCATGCTTCTTTTAGGAAAAAATTGATTGCTCTGATATTTCTTTTCTTATTATTGACTAAGAGCTGGAAAAATGGAAATATATTTGCACACGGTGACACACACACACACGCAATTCCAGGGAGGAGGGAGTTACATAAAATTGGATGGAGCTTATTTTGGCTTTATAGTAGGATACAATGAAAAAAAGGCATTCTCTAATTACTTGAATTTCGAATTGATATGTACTTTGATCAACAATCAACATTAGTGAAAGGTGGAAAAGGTGATATAGTTAAAGCACATATGTGATGCCTTGCTGCATATTGCTGTTGACTTGTCACAACCTTGGAATTTTGATAGTCTGATTGGCATATGATTTAGGTTAGTATGAACTTAATAAAGATAAAGCAATGTTTTTCAAGTTGTTCATATAAAGCTTGCCTTTCTTATAAGAGTATTAATGGCTCATTTGCTACCATATAGTGGTTTGTTTTATTTAGTATCCTTTTGACCAATCTCTGCATTGTTCTTATATGTTGTGGATATATTGATATACTTGTATTTTTATCTAATGTTATTCCTATGTAGGTCCAAGGGCAGATTAGTTTATTATGTCATGGAGTGTTGAGCTTTGGGTTAGCTCATTACGCTTCATCTGAATTTGAATTATTGGCAGAGGAGCTCTTAATGAGTGATTCCATTATCAAGGTAAGCTGTGACTTGCATGTTTACCTGATAATTTCACACATGTTTATGACTTGCTTCAATTCTCCTGTCTACTTCTGTAATCTGTACTTTTTGAATGATAGCTGGAAGAAATTATGTTTCATTGCCTTTCTGTATATCGTGAAACTTCACAATCCTTCCTGCCTGTTTCATGTGGGTTTACTGCACATGTGCCTTTGTAAGTGCCATGTAAATAAATCATTCTCTATGCATGGATGGAAGCGAATATATATTATTATTAGATTAAATGCCTTATTTATATATGTATTTGAACTTGTGAACTGTCTAATCCTCTTTTTTTCTTTTCTATTTACTACTTAACTATACATTGTTGACAATTGAATGCTGTTTTTGGTATTATTTTTTCCATCCGACTCATTGAATTGAATGAAATTCATATGCTTATTTTCTATATCTCCTTATTAATGGAGTTTGCGGCATTATATATTTCTGTGAAGATTCTCATTTAAAGCTTATTTTTGTTGCTATATTTGTAACTCTTATGGCGTGCATTAATCCTCAGGTGTATGGGGCTCTTCGAATGACTGTGAAAATTTTCTTAATGTGGAACTCCAAAATGGTCATAGATGGTGGTGATGATAGGACTGTTACAACTTCTTGGCTTGAGGCTAGTAATTTAATTGTTCTTAAGGTATGTTTTTCTGTGCATGCATTTCTTTTGGTTCTATGTTGTGTTATTATGGTTTTTCAAATGACCTTTTCATGTGTGTAAACTCAGGAATCGTCGGTCATACAATCTAATGCAAATCTAGGAGTTCATGGACAGGGACTATTGAATCTGTCTGGACCGGGTGATTCAATCGAAGCTCAACGTCTGGTTCTATCATTGTTTTACAGTATTCATGTAAGCAACTTTTGTATAATGTAATTTGTATTCTGTATGATGGTTTAGGAGTCCAGGAAGCTCTCTTCTGGATGCATCGGTCAGAACGGAGAAAGCTGCTCTTAGAGTGCACTCTGTATAGAGTTTCATTCTTTCGCTGCATGTACAAAAGTTGTAGTTTTGAGTTATAGTTTTGTAATTCACTGGGTTGTTCTTTAAAATTTCCTTAGTAGAATGCTCCGGAATACCAGAATGATAAATGTCTGTTTTGCGCCTGAAAAAATGTAATCATATTGAACAAAAGTGTGATCATTCTCTGAATGTTAAATTAGTCTGGGGCCATATTTTTTCTGTATTTGTTGAATCCACCATTTTTGTGATCTAAAACATTCTGATTCTATCTTATAGTTTTTTTGGAACAGTGCGGACAATTAGTGGTTCTACAGTTCTCTACCTTATTTGAAATAACTCAATGCTCCTAGCTGAGTTTTGGCCTTGTAGATATATGCTTATGCAAGGACTTTGATGCATGAGCATTGATTTTGTGATGGATCTTCATTATTTGATAGTTCTTAAGAGCTGTCTAGTGCTATTATAATGCTAAGACATTCAGTGGTGAAAACCATCGAATATTGTTTTCGTATTCTTTTACCATGTTGGGGATGTGGGATAACATGCTGAAACAGCCATTATTATTTGTTTTTCTAATTATGTATTTCTGGTTTGCCTGAAGGTTGGACCTGGATCTGTTTTGCGCGGTCCTCTACAGAATGCAACTAGTGAGGCTGTGTAAGCTCTGATTTGGTTAACTTCTCTTTATCCCCTCCTTTTTCTTTAAATACTTAAAGTTCTTTGTTATGACTACTTTAGTACACCGAGGCTCTATTGTGAACTTGAAGATTGTCCTTTCGAACTACTTCATCCTCCTGATGATTGCAATGTGAACTCATCCTTATCTTTTACTCTTCAGGTGATCACTGAACAGCGAACTTTGTTAGCATGTTGCCCATTTTGAGCTTATTTACTGCAGATTTATAATTTGGCTTGTTTTGCTCAGATATGCCGCGTGGAAGATATTGCTGTGGAAGGACTCATAAAAGGATCAGTTGTTCATTTTCATCGTGCAAGAACTGTATCAATCCTGAATTCTGGAACAATTAGTGCATCTGGGATGGGTAATCTTTATAAGCTTTTCTGTACCCACCGCCACCTGTTGACATTTTTGTCTCTCTTTTCTTGTATTTTCTTCACCTGCACAATGGATTTGTGAAGATATTGAGTGGACACATCATTGTCGTAGGAGAATTCAAACACTTGTTGGAGAATCATGGCTTGATTAGTATCCCAATTAAGATGTTTATTATGTACATGCAGGCTGCATAGGAGGTGTAGGTAGTGGTCGTGTTTTGGAAAATGGCATTGGTAGTGGTGGGGGCCATGGTGGTAAAGGTGGGCTTGGATGTTACAATGATAGCTGTGTTGAGGGTGGTATTTCATATGGAAATCCCGAGCTTCCTTGTGAACTCGGTAGTGGAAGTGGAGATGAAACTTTAGATGGTTCGACTGCTGGTGGTGGTACCATAGGTAACATAGACCAGCGCAAGTGCTTTATTGCTTTTGGCTTTATTCTCTTTTTTTAATTCTAAATTTTCTGTTTGGAGTTTTCGTTAAACAACTATGAAATAAGTTCATATTTAATTCTAAATTTTCTGTTTGGAGTTTTCGTTAAACAACTACGAAATAAGTTCATAGACAAGTATTTAGTTGGGATTTGGTTGTTTTCCTTTTATTGCAAAACAATGAATGACTGTCCGCGATAATGACTGTTTTCTTTGTGTGTTAAGCAATTTCATTTGAATTGATAGTTACATCCACTCTTCAACTTTTTTGAGCAGTAATGGGCTCTTTGGAGCATCCCTTGTCAAGTTTGTATGTTGAAGGCTCTGTGAGGACTGATGGAGAAAGTTACCTAGAAACTGTTGAACTGGGAGATTTCACGGTTAAAAACTATACTAATGGAGGTCCTGGTGGTGGATCTGGGGGAACTATACTTGTGTTTTTGCATACTCTAGATCTTAGTGAATCTTCTGTTCTTTCAAGTGGTGGAGGGTATGGAAGCCCTAGTGGGGGTGGAGGAGGAGGTGGTGGAAGGATTCATTTTCATTGGTCAGATATTCCCACTGGAGATGTTTACCAACCTATCGCTAGTGTAGAAGGAAGCATCCTTACGGGGTTAGTATCTTAATATTTGGTTTAAGCTCAAAATTACAGTTTTGGTGCTTGGTCACGCTCCTAAGTTTTATTTGGTTTCAAGCGTTTCTCTGTTCTGAAAAAAGTCTTTCTCTCTTTCTTTCCATATTGATTGAGAATCTGCTGATACGCTTTGGAGTGTATACATGTTTAAAATCTTGCTAATTCTTTCTTTAATGAGTTTTATGACTTTGCTATTATGTTTATGACTTTGTTTGAGAGAATCATTTTAAAATAATGACATAAGAAGATATAAGTCAGATCTTAGTGGAATACATATTAGTACTTGACCGAGACTGAATCTTGTAAGAGTTCTTATTTGGCTCATTTTTATTTTAATAATAGTTGGTTGGTTCAGTACTTTGTTCATGAAAGCTTTGGCGATGTTTAATGCCTTCTCAGTTACCTCACTTTCTTGACTTCTGGAACTCAGAAATTCTGATACTTGCAGTAGTCTTCCTAGGTATCAGGATCCCTTAGAGAAGCTTAAGTCAATTTTTTCGGAAGGTTTTATATTTTATAAGTACACATAAATTTTAAATATACAAGGAAATATTACACTAATAAATGGAAAAAATTCTCTAAATTTTAACTTCGGTACATTTGTAAATTTCAGTCAATCTTAACCTTCCATCCAATTTTAATTTGTTGAGATTTTATTCCACTGGTCCACAGACAATTAAAATCCAATCTCAACTATTAAAAATGGATGAATGGTTGAGATTGACTGGAATTTACAAATTTACCACTTCCCAAATTTAGAGAATCTTTATTCCTAATAAATTAAATCATAAACCAAAATTGTATATTTACTTCTATAATTTAAAAATTTTCGAACTAAAATGAGAATGAGAAATGAGTGGCAAAGGTGTTCAAATGCTGCTGTAAAATAATTACATTGCTGCTACCTGTCAAATGGGCAAATGTTTTTAGAAAACATAGGCAAGATTGCAATATGAAGCATTGGCCTAATTTAAAATTAAATGCTTAGCTACGAAGATTGAATTTGTATTTCCTGAACTACTTTCTTTGTTTGCGTAACCATAAAAATTTTTGTAATGATCACTTTAGTGCTTATGACTTAATTATTTTGTGTGATTTTGTTTGTCATGGTGAACATTAGTTCAGCATTTCTACCAGAAATGATAGTTGTAGTAATTAATGCATTCTTTTTACTATTGATATGGCAGTGGAGGGATGGGTAGAGGTAAGGGTCATGCTGGAGAAAATGGAACAGTGACAGGAAAAGCTTGTCCAAAGGGGTTGTATGGAGTATTTTGCAAGGTATTTTAATGATTCTGTTCTTTACCTTGTTTTATGATGTGTGTGATTCCTGGTTTTTATTATGAGTTGTGACTTTCTAGTTTTTTCAACCGGTTCATTAGAATGAAAAGTTGAGTAAATATAGATGTGATAGATTAGAGACTCTAAATAAATAGATTTTCACTACGAACATGTGATGCTTCTTATTACCAACGCATTTTGTCAAAATTTTTGTGGAATTTTCCCTTATTTAAAGTGGAGAAGAGATTTGATATTGATGCTAAACAATCCTATATTAAGCCTTAACAATCAAGAAGATAAGAATCTTGTCACTGAAAGTAGAGTTCTAGGAGAAGAGTATTGAGGTAAATCAATCATATTGAGCTATTGATAATCTAGTTAGTCTTTTATTGGTATTTAGAAACATTCTTTAGGATTATGTGAATGCATCATAATTTTCAACCATACATCATGACTGAAAAGAAAATGGTATGATATTGTCTTTTTTTTTTGCTTTACTAGATTGCTGAAATTTTATTTGCAAGTGGTACGTTTTCAATGGGCTTACATCATTTTTATATTTGTATTGAATGATGGAATAAGTACCAGCTTTATTGGTGTGTGAGCTCAAATCTAACTGTGGTAGCGAAGAGTGGTTTCTGCGTGATTAGATTTTAGCATTTTTCTGTTCATTATGAGCCTAGATAACCCTGGATTGGAGCCTTGACCATTCAAGTGTGGTAACTTCGTAGTTAGTTGTCCTTATTAATTATTATATAGAGTATTTGGCTGAAACTTGAGGTGATTGAAAGCCAAACAATGTCTTGGTTTGGAGCATATATTAATTTTATAATTGTAATGGTTATAGTTGATAAACTTTGTACTACAAATTAAATGCATCATGCCACTGCTGGTTATTTTCTTCTGTGCAGCTTATGCCATTATCTGTTTTTGACATCTTCAGGAATGTCCAGCTGGTACTTATAAGAATGTTACTGGATCCGATAGAGCTCTTTGCCAACCTTGTCCTGCTACTGAACTTCCCCGACGTGCAGTTTATGTTCCTGTCCGAGGTATTGGTGTTGTCTCAATTAATATCAAGATTCTAACTTTGTGGCTTGTGTCAGAGCCCCCGCATATACATCTCTTAGCGCTTTGTACAAAGAAGTGGTAGTAAAACTTTAGTATTTATTAGATATGCTTATGTGAAAAAAACATCTGGGTGTGGAATACATAAGAAATTATATAATAAACAGAATGGCTATTTATCAAATAATGCGATAATACGATGAATCTCTTAAGATTAACTAACAGGTTGTGGTGGGGGGCACTAATAAAAAACAGTTAATTATAATGTCTCTTTTATTCTTGTTTGATGCTAATATTGAAAATCGCTTACCCATTCTAATAATTGTTAACAGGTGGAATTGCTGAAACACCATGTCCTTATAAATGTGTCTCAGACAGATTTCACATGCCGCATTGTTATACAGCCCTCGAAGAATTGATTTACACTTTTGGTGGTCCATGGTTGTTTGGTCTTCTTCTCTTGGGCCTCCTTGTTCTCTTGGCGCTGGTGCTTAGTGTTGCCCGAATGAAATTTGTTGGGGTTGATGAATTGCCTGGCCCAGCTCCCACTCAACATGGTTCTCAAATAGATCATTCTTTCCCTTTCTTGGAATCCTTGAATGAGGTCTAGTTCAGTATTTCTAGCATATGTACTTCTGTAAATTTTAATGTTGCATTTGATGACATTTTGAAGTTTCCAGGTCTCCCTTCGTTGCTTCTCTGTTTTTTGTATTTTCCAAATAGTTATTTGTGCTCACTTGTTTTCACGTGGTGGATGATATAGACTTAACATTTCAGGTTTTAGAAACAAATAGAGCTGAGGAGTCTCAAAGTCATGTTCACAGAATGTATTTTATGGGGCCTAATACTTTTAGTGAACCTTGGCATCTTCCCCACACTCCACCTGAACAAATTAAAGAGATTGTGTAAGCTACATATTTCATTTCATTGGCTGGCTTGGTTATGCTATTGTGATATGTTGCCAATCTGATTTATTGTCAATTTAATTAAATTTTCAGATATGAGGGTGCATTCAATACATTTGTGGATGAAATTAATGCTGTAACTGCTTATCAATGGTGGGAAGGCGCTATGTACAGCATTCTTTCTGTTCTATCATATCCCCTTGCATGGTCATGGCAGCAATGGCGACGAAAAATCAAATTGCAAAGACTGCGTGAGTTTGTTCGATCTGAGTATGATCATGCATGCTTACGCTCTTGTCGTTCTCGGGCTCTTTACGAAGGTCTTAAGGTTGCAATTCTTTCTTATTTTTGCTTTCTATTGTCTCTGCTCCCATGCTCTATTGTCATATGCTGATCATTTATCAATATAGTCAAACTCATTTCATTATGCAATAAAAAACTTCCAAATTGATCTGGTAATGAAGGGTGCGGGGTTATATTTTACCTGATGGTGGCTAGCTATTGGCTTACCATCCTACTTTGTCAGAAGTCTTGATAATGATGGGGTTTGCTATGAGATTTATATTTGTAAGTGATGCCCAGAAGAAAAAAAGGGAGGTTAAATGTTTTCATTTTTTATTATTTTTTCGCTAATATGAATTAGTAGATTTTTGTGACTGCATTTGTTGTTACTGATCTAGAAAATATAAGATGATTTGCACATGGTAGGCATGTCAATCTGTATGTTAGTTTTTTCAACTATGTTATATTCATCATCTAATGTTAATGGTTGGTTACTTATGTATATGGTAGTTTTTGGCATTCATTTGTTTGATATTCTGATATTTCTATGCTTTCAATGTTTAAACTGTAAACACTTATGAGAGCTGCTTAAAAACGTGCAATACCTTAAAGTCTTGTTTGAAGTTCTTGTCATGTGTCACTGTAGGTAGCAGCAACTCCTGATTTGATGCTTGCCTATCTGGACTTCTTCCTTGGCGGCGATGAAAAGAGATCGGATCTTCCTCCACGCTTAAATCAAAGATTTCCAATGTCTATTGTTTTTGGAGGTGATGGGAGTTACATGGCCCCTTTTTCAATCCAATGTGATAATATACTTACTAGCCTAATGGGCCAGGTTTGTTATCCAATTTCAGGGAAAAATAGTTCTAAGTTTGTTTTAATTTTCATATTTAACATTTGGCGATATTGTTATGCTTCACCCTCATCATCTATTTAAAGCTTACAACTAAATTATTTTTAATTGCTCATATGTTTGCTTGTAGATGGTACCCCCCACCACATGGTATCGAGTGGTGGCTGGTTTGAATGCACAGCTGCGCCTTGTTCACCGTGGCCAGTTGAGAAAAACCTTTCGATCAGTTATTAAATGGCTCGAAACACATGCCAATCCTGCTTTGAGGGTTCACGGGATTCGTGTTGATCTTGCGTGGTTTCAGGCTATATCTTGTGGTTACTGCCAGTATGGACTCTTGGTTTATGGTGTTGAACAAGACCTCGTTGAAAGTATTGACGGTGCTAAACAAATTGAAAAACACGAGGCTTGGTAATGTTTTCTTGGGCATGCTTGAGAGTTGATAATAATATCCAATCTCATTAAGCTGCCTTTCACTTGCATTCATGTCTAATTATAATCCCTCCATTTCAAAATAACTGTCGCTTTAGGACTTAAGAAAAATTTCAAAATAACCGTTGCTTTAGGATTCCAATGCACCTTTTTAAAAATTTTAACCACTTTACCTTTATTTAATGCACATTGGAAATGACAAAAGTAATAAAGTATCCAATCAACTTTCAAATTAACAAAAGTCATAGGGGTAAATAAGAGTATTTGTCATTGCTTTAATTAATGTCGTCTTAGTATTAACAAACAACCTAAAAACGATAGTTATTTTGAAATGGAGGGAGTATATTGTAGAGTCCATCTTTCTATTGCTTGAAAATTTATTGAGATTATCTAAGCTCATTCTGCATTTTGTTAGTTTGCATGCATGTCTTTTCAAATAAATTGATTTTAGGGTAAAACCATCGTACATGTGGACATTTTACACGAATCACATAGGCATAGAACTTGATAGATACTAAAAAGTGGGCAGCTGGCATAAATTTTGATTATAGATGGAATTTAGGCATGGTTTTCGTCTAACTTCTTCTGGTCAACAGGATGAGAAGTGGTTTCCGAGGAAATTCATCTGTTCATCTGGGAGTTGATTCACAACCAAGTGGAGCTCCCAGAGGCACCGGAAGTTACTCGAGGCGGAAAAAGGGATTTGGTGGGAGTATAGATACTAACAGTTTACAAATGCTCAAAGAAAAGAGAGATGTATTTTGGATTCTCTCTTTCGTAATGCATAATACTAAACCTGTTGGCCACCAGGTAACTGCCTAGTCAATATAAGCTTACCAGCTGAAGTTCACCTTAGAATTCATCTCATGTCAATTTTGTCTTCCTGTTGCAGGATCTTGTTGGTTTGGTCATCTCAATGCTACTTCTAGGAGATATTAGCTTAGTGTTGCTTACTTTGCTGCAGTTGTATTCAATTTCATTGGTGGATGTCTTTCTGGTCTTGTTTATTTTACCTCTTGGTATTCTTTTGCCGTTCCCTGCCGGGATCAATGCTTTATTCAGCCATGGACCTAGGCGTTCTGCTGGCCTAGCACGCATCTATGCTCTCTGGAATATCGTGTCCTTAATCAATGTTGTAAGTTACTCGATATAAACTCTAGTCCCTTTTTGGTAAATGTAACAAAATTAGGCCTAACGCATCAAGATCTCCCCAAACTTGTCCCTAAACGCCCATTTTCCCCCTGAAATTTCAAAAGTTTCAAATAAACCCCTAAACTTGCAAAAAGTGCACCAATTTGCCCCCTGAACTTTCAAAAGTTTCAAATAACCCCCTAAACTTGTCCCCTCAATGCCACGTGTCAGCTTCTAAGTGCACTTTTTTGCAAGTTCGGGAGGTTATTTGAAAGTTCAGGGGTAAATGGGCGTTTATGGGCAAGTTCAGGGGCTTAACAGGGTCATCGATGCATTCAACCACAAAAATATATCCATTTGCTAAAATAGCGTTTTCTCTGATAAATGCATGCCCTTAAATTAACCTTTCTTTCTACAACTTTCTGCCAGGTGGTTGCATTCATTTGTGGATATGTTCACTATCACAACCAATCATCCTCGAGTAAAAAGTTTCCGTTTCAGCCATGGAATATCAGCATGTATGTTATTCTCATTAAGCTTCCAGGAAATTCAGTTAATATTATGATTCTGTATTTTGTGGGGAACCTAACGTAAACGGGGACCCATTTTGACTGGTGGTGGGTGCAGGGATGAAAGTGAATGGTGGATATTTCCGGCAGGACTAGTCGTCTGTAAGGTTTTACAATCTCAACTCATTAATTGGCATATCGCGAATTTGGAGATTCAAGACCGTTCATTGTACAGTAATGATTTTGATGTCTTCTGGCAGTCATGATAATATTAACATTTCATAATCACATTGATGGAGTTCTTTTGTTTCTTTGTTTTGTATCCACATCTTTAGTTGTAGGAAAAATGGTTAACACACAGTAGAATTTAGGAAATTGGGGGGAAGATATATATATATATATAAATAGAGAGTATTGATTCACTCATGTTTTCTGTTCACTCAATATGTTTTGTTTTCGGTATTCGTTTGCCTGCATAATGCCGATGTAAATATTAAGGGGTCATTGCCCGTTCTTGAAGCAAATGCAGATTTAACTCTAGTTATAATATTCAGTTTTTTTTCATTGATGAGCCTAATCGGTCTGGTATCTGAAAGACTGAATTAATATCGTTATTCTGAACGATCCAAGACACTGTCAAATATATTTGAATGTGTGCGGCTGCTAAGTCAAATTTGAAGTTGATGAACTGGAGAACATCAGGTGCAGGTGGAGCTCTATCTGCTAACTGGTTTCGTTGATTAAATCAACTCGAAATTGCAAATGCTTGGACTTGTGTTTTAGTTGTGGTTTTACTTAAGTGTTTGAAAGTTCTTCTGTGACTCATTTTACATTCATATCAATTGACAATGAATTACAACTCAAACTATTACTTCCTTCGGCTCCTTCGGTGTGTTGAAAGATTGTTATTTTAGTATTTTTATCAAGATCAATAAAATACAATTGCTTTAGTAAAAAAAATTAATTTATTTTTCTTATCATAAAATTCCTTTTTTTCTTAATTTTTATCTTATAATTTCATATTATACTTAATGTTTTAATGTTATGTTTAATTAATACAAGGATAAATTTGGGAAAAAAAAATTAAAGAATGATAATCTTTCGAATTGGAGATAGTAAATTGCAACTTAACAAAATGAAAAAATAGAAACTACGATCCCTGATTAAACCAATAGATAAAGAGAACTCATCATCGGTAGGGCAAGATTCCAAAAAGGGCCATGCTCGGCCAGTTTGTAGCCATGGTCACCGTGATAAGGATGCCCTCGAAACAACCGAATGTGAGTGTGGGCAAAAGCAGCAGCATCCTCCGCAGATGGGGGAAGGTTCCTCGCAGTGCTCTTCAATTTAAAAGCAAACTCATAAAGCGATCTCGCAGAGGGCAGAGAAGCTGGCGGCGAAAGCACAACAACAACCTGGTTCGAAACAAAACCACTCGGACCACAATCAGCCAGGCTCCCAGATTCTTGGAAGAATTCAGCAGTCATAGCAGCAACTTGCTTGACCTGACTAAACCAAGCAGTTGACTTTCTCATACCCAAGAACAGACAGGTCCTCCAAATTGTCATCACCAGCAGTTACAGGGAAATCAAAGCCTCAGCGAACTGTTCATTCAGCTTTTTATTGGCTTCACAGGGATACTGCAACCCAGAGGAGACCAGTGACCACTTCTCCAAATCAGTCCTTTCATAATGACTGGATCCAAAAGAGGATTGCAAAGTAGAGGCGTAAGATGCATGGGTGAAGCGAAAATAATCGGCAAGTGAAGACATGTAGTCCATCATATGAGAGGATGGCTCATTGGAGAATGGGTTTTTCCGGTGATAGAAAATTCTGGTTGGATCTGGACAGTCATGAAACATGGTTCGTTTTCGTTTTATTTTAGGAATCGGATTGTTTTAGGAGTGCAATGTCACCATATATATATTGGGCTGATTAGCAGAGTAGTATAGCAGGCGTTAGCATTGGGAGTCGTTGGCTTGACTGTTTTGTGGAGCTCAATAGGCCAGTCTATCTCCCTGCCCTTGGGAAGGGATTCAGCCTTAATCGTCACATTAATTCTCTGTAAGTGAAATTCTTAAAAATTTGGGAATGTGATTTTGTAAATTTCAGTTAAGAGACAATTAAATCTCAACCTAAAATTACTAACCAAGACCGATTTGGTAGCACAACGAACTTCTACAAGAAAATTCATTACTCCCTTCGTCTGCTAAATATTAAAGGGATTCATTACTCCCTCCGTCTGTTAAATATTAAAAGAATTTTGATGTCTCTTTTTTATTATCATTTTGTATTTCCAACGTGCTTTTTATCCAAATTTTCCATTTCTACCCTTAACATTTTATTTAACTTTTAAAATAATTATATTATAATCTCCAATAGGAAGATGAGAAAACTGTAAGAAACAATATTTAAATATATTGAATGGGTAAGTTAGTAAATTACCTCATTTAATTTATTGTTATCTTAAGAATTGTATATTAATTAAAACAATAATATTTAGTAGAAAATCATTTTATATTTATCAATTTAGATATTTTTATATGCATTTAAAATTTGAATAGATAGGTTTAAATGTTCAAAAATGCCGTTCAAGTTGGAGGATCAGTTTAGCCAAGCCCAATATTGTATTTTAAATAATTTTGTAGTAGATTAAGACTCGGTTCGGTGTAGGAGCAGTTTAGCCTGACTTTGAATTAAATTGATTATCCTGCCAATTAAATCTTAACAAGATCAATTAATTCTATAAAGCTACAAGATCACAACCAAATTGGCCACTTACCTAAATTTAACTGGCTCCAAGTAACAACATGAACTCACATTAGCACTAAATTGATAAAAAAAAAAAAAAACGTTCAGTTTGAGCTCGGAAGCAAAAATTCTCTCTAATTTTAAAATATAGCAAATTTATAAAAATTGTAGGAAGCGAGAGTGGGAAAAAATTATTGAGGAAATATGTAATAATTCACTTAAAACTTAGAATCCCCATCCTATAAATATCATCTTTAAACATTGAAAGCAAGAACACATATTAAGCATAAAATTAAGAAAATTTATTTGAATCAGATAAGAAAAGACAGATAAACATCGAAGGAGAACTAAATCAAAAGCATATTATATAATAAGACACCAGTTACATAAAAAAGCAAATTAAAACAGCTACTAAACAAAACATGCCACATAATTAAGCTTTGTTTAATTGATTTTACTCAAGACGTATGGGTAACATCTTGAGCCTTTTGCTGCACATAATTCCCATACTCCATAGCTTTCTCCTTCATATCATACGCCTTCCTCGCTATCTGCGACCTCGCGTAATCTATCTGATCGGCGCCCACCGGGTGTTTTCCGGTCATATAATTATACATCCAAGTCAACACCATCATCGCCCCCACCCCACATCCGCCAGAGAAGAAGAACCCACTAGCCACAAGGAAGAGCACAATGGCAGCCGGGACTAAAACAGGGCTGAAGATGAACAGAACCGGCGTAGCAGCCACAAGGGCGATGACGGTGCCGGTGAGGGTCAAACCGGAGAGGAGCAAGAAAGCGGCGCCGAGAGTGGCGGCGGTGAGGGACTTGATGGTTGGGTGAGAGCCTGGGTGGGGGTCTCTGGGGCCCATTTGAGAGAAATACCTGTAATCGGACATTATCAAATGTAGTAGAGATATTGACGAAGGTTGTAATGAAATGAAATTAAAGAGTGTATATAAAGGGGAAGAGGATTGAAAATGAAAGGTGTGATGTGTAAGAAAGGGGTGAAAGGAAGAAGTAGACGTGGAAGAAGAATGGAATGATGCGGCGGCGCCTCTTATAGTTGCGGGGTTTCTGCGTGTCGATGCCTCTCTTAGTCGCTGCCACGTGTCCCATGCATTTGCACCCAGAGATTTTGTCCATTTTTTGTGATTCATCGTCTCTTTTTACTTTATAAAATATACATGATATTTGGTATCTCATCATTGACTTATCCAAATGTAGCATTATCAAGGAATTATTTAAATTTCTAGATGCTGTTTATAAAATGAATATAATTTTGGAATATAATGTTTTCAAATACAATATGTTTTATTTATTTAAATGTACCAGACAATAGATCAGTAAAATTACCCTGACATTGTATAAATGGTTCATCAAAGTTTAATCAATATATCGATAGGATTATCAATTTTTAAAACAAGATTTTGATGAAAGTAACATCTACATTGAGAAATTTATGTTACGAATATAAAAAATTTTGCTCCAGTATTTTATATCTATACATGTATATATTTTATATTTAAACATATTTCAGAATATTAACTTTATACAATTATAATATTTTTAAGGATTTTCGTTTTAGAATGATTAATGATATTTCATAATAAAAATGTTGCTTAATAATTTTTACAATTATATATAATTCCAATGTACGCTAGTCCTAATCCATAAATCCTATAGTTGGTTATACCCTTTTACCTTTTGATTTATAGAAGTTGCACAAAATTATCTGAACTTGTAAAAGTGTATCTACTTGTCTCTCAATATTGTGTAGTATTAGTTTTTGTTTGAAATGAGAAAATTCAAAAAAATAACATATTTGAAAAGTTAACCAATCAAAAAAATTACACATGACGTTAAGTAACAAACTTATGCATTATTTTCAAGTTCAAGAAATATAAAATTTTTGTAAATCTAAGAAGTAAATAAATGTTTAAGACATTAAAACATCAAGATACACTCGCACATCCTTCAAATTTGCCATCATGTTGTTGCATCACTTACATGATGGACTAAGGACTTAAATAATGCAAATTTGAAAAATTAAAACAAAATTTAGTACGGAGTATAGAATAAGTTGCACAATTAATCCGTATTATGCAAACTAAAATTATTTTATTAAAAATTTTGAAAACGCATTCTTCGGTTATAATCAGCATACGGTTATTCATTCTGACTTGTAATTTTTCACTATACACTGAAGACGCTCCCCCCCTCTCCGCAACAGAACGCAACCTTTATTCGACCGTTGAACAAGAATTTCAAAATTCCTCTCTTCCCTTCTCTTCTTCTCCTCTCCTCCGATATTTCTGTTCCAGAATTTCCTTCTTTTATGTTTCTTCAACCTTTCTCTCCCTCTCCCATTGCCAGATTCCCTGTCTCTAAGGGTAATGTTGCGAAATGGAACACCCTTTTAGATTTCTAGGTTAATTCCTTGTTTCTTTTTCATTGCCTGCTCTGTTCTTTTGAAGGAAACTACCATTCAACATATCGATCACCATTTAAATCATTTTCCTCTTCATTCAGATTCAACCAAATCTTCTTAGCCTTTCAACTCCAGTTCCAGGTATGTATATGCTCTTCTTTGTGGATCTGTTTTTCGATTTTGTGTTTAAATTGTAATTGTTGATTTTCTTTTGCTGCATTGGGTCGAGTGTTTGATAGGCTCGTTTGACGCAACTCCTCTTAAGGATTACAGCGGTAAGATGATCCAGTGGATTGATCGATAACCCTAATTCGGTGGCCGGAGGGAGATTTCTCGGGAAAATATATATTCGATTGAACAGGTTCTTATTCTTTTGTCTATTTCTGATTTAATATGTGATCTTCTAATGCTTTCTACTCTCGGTCTTATCCTGTAAATTGAATGCGGCAACAGTAATGTTACCCCGAATTATTGCTGTAGATTGACGTGCTTCTTTTGTTTATTGTCATGTTCTTCTCTGTTTCCTTTTCGTTTGGTCATCATGAAAGAATTTAGGAAGAGTGTAGTTCTGTTGGCGACATATGGGTTTTTTTTCTGATTTTTGCCCAATCGCACGTTATAATCTTATATTTGTGAACGCTTATCTTTGATTATCAGGGCTTTTCATGGGTCGGATATGTCAGATATATACAAACTGTTCTTTTGATTTTGTAGTTGTTGTTTGACTGCGGTTGCTCTTAGGGCCAGCAAATGAATGGATTTGGCAATTTTAGTTATTGTTTCTTCCATTTTTGTTCGGATCTAAGTTTTTTTGTTTATTAAAGACTACTTTAGAGGTGGAAATTGCAAATAAAAGGAGATGGGGGCTCACCCTTTTTGATAGATAGCCTCAAAGTTCACGTTTCTTGAAATATTATTGCTGCTGGTGTGGTAATTTGATCTTTCAGACTTTAGCTTTCATTGATCAAATAAACATGATGCCAATCTAATTAGCACTCACAATTTTTGAGCCCATGATTACAGTTCTTTTAGTTGATAGTATAGCTGATAGATTTTGGAAACCAAATTGTAGTGCTCTAAAATAAAAGAAATGATACATTACATCCTTCATAGTGATATCGGTTTGTGCTTATAATTGTGAAAACTATGAATCAAGCGAAAACTACTTTTTAACATTTGGTTGTATATAATTGTCTTTATAATTGCTTGTTGATTAACATATCAAGCTTGAGTCAACCTATAAAAAACTTGTATCATACTGCCTTTTTGCTGGTTATCTCTTTTTTGTGAGTCTCAAATGTCTGGTAAATCACTTTCTTACAGTCTGTGAGGTGAAGCAATGGAAATGCAACTTATGTCTTATAATAAAATACTGTCATCAGACCAGCATATAGATAATAAAATGTGTTTAATCAATTATTTTTGTCTACTTTGTTACACAACTTGAATGCCATGGCCTTATAATTGTGGTACATTTTTAACTTCCTTTCTCTTTTAGTTTCTTAGGATTGTGACAATGAAGCCTTAACCTGTTATCCATCTTAACACATCCTGCTGTGCAAGACATTTTTTTATTGTTCAGGTCAGTAATCAAAGAAGAAATTATGTTCAATTTCACAGATTTCTACCTCAGAGAAGTTTGTTAAAAGAATGAGTTTTAAAGATCTTAGTAAAGCATCACAACTTTAGCCAAGAAAATATAGGGGACAAATTTACAAGGCAACCCTTGCCAATGGTTGGTCTCTTGCGGTCAAGAAATTTTCGAATTCTCAAGAGCAGTTCATAACCGAGTTAAAGATTCTAAGAAAACTAAGACACTACTATATATATCCACTCATCGGATTCTGCAAAGAGTCGACGGAGATGCTTTTGGTATACAATTAATGGAAGCCTTTTAGATTGGTTAAATTTAGGGTATGGAAAGAAGAACAATGTTCTCAGTTGGCCTTTGAGAATGAAAATTGTAGTTAAGCTAGTAAGAGGCTTGGCATGGCTGCATCATTGCTGCAATTTCTGTGTTGCTCCAACGGAAATCGCAGCAATGATGCAGCCATGCCAAGCCTCTTGCTAACCTAACTGCAATTATTATTATCCAAAGGAAATTCAAAACATTCTTCTATCCATCCCGGGCATACCCTGAATGTAACCAATCTGAAAAATTTCTGTTGGATGCATAATTGTACACTAGAAGCCTCTTTGTCAACTCTTTGTAGAGTTCGATGAATGGATTTATGTTGTATTGTCTTAGTTTTCGATAAATCTTTAAATCAGTTATAAATTGCTCTTCAGACTTCTGAGAAATAAAAAATTTCTTGAGTGGGAAGGGTTGCCATGTAAAATTGTTCCTGTTTCTCCAAACAAAACTATATTTTTTTGGCTAAAGTTTTGGGTTGCTTTCTTTAAGATCTTTAACACTAATATTTGTGACAAAACTTCTCTGAGGTACATTTTTTCAACTTGTATTTTTTTCATAGGTTTCTGTTGAAGATGTAATGAGGGAAATTCTTTTGAAATCCCATTAACTATCAATTGCTGAATTTTGTACTGTATTAATTGCGAGGAGAAAAGGTACTTTTTTACTTAGTTTAGTCATTTCTATTCCCTTTCAAATAAATATGTAGAGATGTAACTTGTAAATACCTTTGTCGTGTACATCATATTCATTAAAATTGCTATCTTGCTATTATACATCCTTTTTTAGTCAGACATCAAATTATGATCATATTTTTTCTCCATTTTTCCAGTTTTTCTTGATTTCTCTTTATTCTTATGAGAATTCTGCATTTTTGTTGATAAAGTTGTCTTAGCCAATCATGCTTTTGTGGTAAAGTATTTTCATTACTTCTTCAGATCATATTGTGTGCAGTGGTTTTTCTTCCATATGATTACTTGATTGTCTTGCATTTAAATGAAGCTTTCAGAAATTTTACATATTTCTTGCATTTTAGACAAGTCTCATTAATTATGCAGTCAACAAGTTAGTTAGCATTACTTAAAATTCTGTTGTTTAATATAGGGTGCAAGTGTTCCTGCCACAACATGTGATTTATCTGTGAGTAATCTTTTTAAACAATGGTTTCCATACTTCTTTTCTCATGCCATGAGTATTCTGGATTTCTGCTGGTATCTTATACTTTGAGCTTACTATAATCTAACTTAGATGCCAACATTAAATGATAAACTCCAAGTCAAACTCAATTGAGGTGGCTGAAAATTTTGTTATGAAAGTCACACGTGGGGCCACCGAAAGTTGTTTTTTCGGGGCCCATCACCGAAAGTAACCGAAAGCCACCGAAAGTTGATTTTTTGGGAGCCATCACCGAAAGTTGTTTTGTCTCTATGCTTCAACATTTCATTATAAATAGGATGAATTGCAAAGCAAATGATCATCACAAATTTGA
>CATIWQ010149283.1:0-26937 GCA_949673415.1 Euphorbia schlechtendalii | reverse complement strand
CCCCTGTACTTTAATTCGGGCTGTTTTATCTCTGGAACTTCTGTTTTATGCTCGATTCAGCCTAATTCATTATATCTTGATTTGTTTCAACTCACAATTGTCACATTCTAGCATATGAGCGGTTATTAGTTACAACTTGATCTTACTGTTTTAAAAATATGTACAACTTCTAGCAGAAGATTGCTACTGTAGAAATAATAATCTTCATATAGCCCTACTTACAGTGGTAGATTAGAACTTACTGTCAACTTAAGGACAAGTTCATAGGATTGTGCACATAGAATTTTTGAATTGGGATATATGGAAAATGTACATGCAAGTATATTGGAAGAAAAATATTGTATTTATCAAGAATGGCAAACGCACCGAAACTTCAGTAGAATGCTAATTTTATTTTCAATTTATGAGACTTCTGTTTAAGGTAAAATATGTAGATAACAACAAAGACAGGGCAAATACAAAGAACAATGTAAATTTAACACTAAAAAAGTGTTGCCCACAAAATAAGTCAATGATATCCAAAGTTGCTGCTACCTCTCAAATTGTATGTAAATCAGGAAATTCAAAATACATAATTCACATGAAAATATTCCATATGTATTTATCAATTGTACATGGAAAATTCTGGCATTCAACAAGTAAACTCCTTTAAAGTTGACTTCATGCAGAGTTAACTTCTATTATGAATTATTTTTATTTTTTTAATCACAATGTCAATATAGCTTCCGCAAAGTATTTAAAGACAGATTAAGCAAAGGCAACATAAAACCGTGAGAAGTTGGTTATGCAATGCGGCGACCAGCAAGAAGAGCATCAGCAGCGGAATCCAAGTCGTGGGGGAAAAAAACCCTGCAATACAACGACAGAGTCTCGCTACTTAAAGGCGATCCTAAAAAAACTTGATGACAAAATTGACAAGAGTTATAGACTTATAGAAGCATTATGACTGCTTCAAGGCTTTACTGGTAATAAGCTACATGGAATATAAATCCAAATGTCTAATTCAATTTCAGACAAAAGTTAACACTGTATGCATATTGAGGGACCTCGATAAGGTGCTTACCTAGTGGTGTTATGGTAAATTGTTTGGCCAATTTCTTCTATGTCATTGACACCTTTACAGCCAGCCACAACCTCAAGAACTTGCCTGAAACCAATTTACCCATGCGGTTCCAAGAATCAGTCAAACAAGTGCATAATAAATAGAACATGTCATTACTGTTCAAAGTCAAATGAAATTAATGTCCAAACCAACACGTCTAGATTATGACGAACAAATGTATGGTTAATTTGCCATGGAAAAACAAAGCAAAGCTTTGTTTTACTTGTACATTAGATTGATATAAAAACGTACATTCGTCACTTATACTTCAGGAATTAGACTCTGAGTTGCAATAGAAGCTTCTAAACAAGTTATATATCTTAATGTAATAATTTCTTCAACTTAAAATTTCAAGTCCTCATTCAATAATTTTCAGTTTAAAAGCATGCATAGTTTCCCTTCAAGCATAATGAATAGATATCAGATATTATGAAAAAATAATCGACAAATTTCTATACCGAACTAAACAGGGTTCGTTCCTCCCTTTGACAATGCTGTTCTGATCGTACTTCTCTTTCTTCTTTGATGGCCACTGTGATTTTACGTAACTAATCCCGGCATGAGTGCTCTTTATTTCACAATACGGAGAATCTGTCTCGATCATCATCCTCTCAACAGGAATACTCTTCACAACCTCAACGTTCTCAGCCGTCTTCAACGAGCAACCATTCACACCTGTCAAGCAAAACTTCAGCAGAAGAACAAAGATCATGTCCATGCGATTAATTATTACTAAAATAGTTTTCACCTATGTACATGTTTTCAAAGAGAAGAAATTTGTCACGATCTTCCGCACTGCCAGTAAATGAATGGGTAACCCCAGCACTGAATCTGCAATATAGTAGAGATGAAAGGTCATTATTGGTAATCGGTATATCAACAGAGACAATCACATAAATGCTTATTATTTAGCAGAGATTGACAACAAACTTATCCTTATTGCGCTCCATAATTTCACAGAAGTCTTCTGCAGCAGCACGCATGTGCAGAAACATTGGCAGTTTAGTAGAACTTGCTAATTCAAATTGCTTCTCAAAGTACCTAAATTGTCCAAATGTAAGAAATGTGTTGGTTTGATTGAAACTAACAACAAAATGGAATTAAATACACCACGGTCTTACTTTTTTTGTACGTTGGCTGGGCAGAAGTGAAGCCGGTCATAATCGAGTCCACACTCACCAATCGCCACCACCTTATATTCATTATTGAAGTGAGAAGCTCATCTTGAAGGAAAATTGAAGAAAGAATATGCAGACAAATTAGGAAAATAAGCAAGAGTCTGCACATGACAGTCGTTGTTAAATGTAAAATAGGAAAATGTCATTCAGAGAAGAAATATACTTCGTATCCAGCCTATAACAATTCCATTAAAACACATTGCTAAAATAGCTTATTGTTTTATACATCTTCCACCATATTAATGCCAAAAAGAGATGAGAAAGATAGTTAACAACAAATATTGCAGATTTGTAGTATTACTAGGTTACTACTAACAACTATTTGCACATACAAACCAATTCAACATGAAAAACACTGAACTTTGAAATGTATAAAAAAAAATCAAAGCATGTATTATGTAAATAAGTTAGATATCAACTCTTTACCGTGCCCTACAAAGACCAAAGAAGCATACCTTCCCTTTCTGAATCCCCTCTTTGGCCAATGACAGAAGGGCCTTAAAATGCTGCTCTGGATCTCCACTTTCTTCAAATTCCTGAGTCAATATACAGAGTTACTAAATATACCTATGTTGCATCAGAAATCACCAACCTTTTAACATATTTTCAAGGAAAAACAATCTACCTTGCACCTCGTGGGGTGAACCCCGACAGTACAAAAAAGTCTTCCTGTATCAAACAAAATTTGAAATCAAAATGATAAGGCTGAGCCTGAAATGGCCAATTCACACACTCCTACCAGCAACAAGATTTAAAACATAGGAGGAAAACAAAATTATAATGTTCAAACCATCAGTTTCTGCAATGGCGAGAGCATTTTTTGATTCCTCAAGGGACCCACCAGTCACCTGTAACCATAGATCCAACAGTAGTTGTAAGAGCCAAAGTACAATTTTAACATATGAACATTATCATGAAGCAGAAGAATTTTGTTTTCTCAGTTGAACTCTTTGCATAACAAAGTCCTCATAAAAATTTAATACTTGCTAAATTAAAAGTTCAAAATTGTAAGAAATGAAGTCACAAAAGTTATAATTTAGCATATTCACTAAATTTCTTCAATTGTCCTCTGTACTTCAAGTTGGGATGTTTGGAACTTCAATGTTATAATCAGCCTCGTAAACTTTATCTTATATTGTTTCAATTCATTATTGACGCGTTTAGTGAAATAAGTGGTTAATTACAACATGATATTTTAGTTTAAATATAAATGCAGGTCAATTATAGTAAAACATCTACGGTAATTGTATCAATATGGAATTACGATTTTATAACTATAAAGGAAATTCAGAATAATTTAAGAAAAATGTAAAGGGAATTACGATAATTCTGTCAACGCCAGCGCTCCAGGCCCGACTCAAGACAGTAGCTATATCAGCTACATGGCATTGCTTGCCGTTGTAGATTCCTTTGAACATTCCATCTGCAAAAATTTGGAAAGAAAAATTCTCAACTTAAAAACAGAGAGTAATTGAGGTGGGCGCAAGGTGTTCGATGAAATGTCTGACTGACCTGTGAAGTTAACTGCTATATCTGCTTCGAGCACGCAGAGAACACGAGTGGTGGTTAGTTAGCGATGCAATCAATTGGCAAATTGGTCAATATGAATAGAGAGTTAACAATAAAACAAGACTTGCCTATCATTCTTATTGACCCCATTGCAGCAAACGAAATGAACACATTAATGGTAATCCTTCTCTTCGATGTTAAAAGTCAGTGAGTTCACTTCATTGCTAGGCCCAAAGCCAGAATCTTTATTTGGGCTTTGCCATTTCTCAATAGCCCAATGCCTACTTGTTATGGAATTTTACAATATAATTGATATCATGTAGAAAATTTTATTCGGAGTTTTGTCACATTTAAAGCATATCACTTTTATCCATGTTAGCTGAACTTATCTTTTACATAATTTATTTTTTTTGTTGTCAATTGAGTTAAACCTTATAAAATATATTATCAACTAAAACATATAAACATAAAATGTTGTATTAATATTCAAAAGGTTTCTTTCTTCTATATGCAAGTATAATTATTATTTGGTGAGAAATGAGAATTCCATATTTTGTATCAATCCAAGTAAATAGAATTATAGAATTGCTTAAGCTTTAAGGAAGTTTAGTGCTTTTTATTTCCTTTCATGTGTGTACATCTAGTTTATTTTTTTGTTAATAAAGTATGAAATATATATTTGTAAAATTAACTACGTTACATAACATGTATTATTTTATGGAGTAATTATTGATTACCTTAACTTCATAATTTTAATATATTGCACATCCATATTAATAGCATTCTAGCTGTATACAACAATAAATTATATTAACTAACAAGTCATTATCAATCAACTTCCACGAAGGAGGCTATTGTCTATAGATGTGAAATTAAAAAAATATTTTTAAGAGAGCACTTGGAAGATAAAGGATAATATGAAACATTTCCTGCTGAAGGTTGATATTGATGAATGATTATTGAATTCAAGAAAAGCAAGCAAATAAATTTCTTTTAGATAATTTCCCATTTGATTAAGGCATTGGCAGGCTCTTTTTCTTCATACTCAAAAGCAATCCAATCAAAATATAACAGATGTGAAGAGATAACACATGTCCCCACACATGATCAAGAATGGCCAAGAAAATTGAATCAACAAGGTCAATGAACATGTTTTCCCTTGTAAAACAGATAAAAAGCAAGTAGATTCTCAAGATACTAATTCTGCCAACAACATACGACAATGTATTTTCAAAAATGCATATTTTGGCTGTTTAAGTGTCAATAATTATAATAACAAATATCTATATATAATTGTAAGAACCCAATTAAACATACACTAATTTCTATTTAATATGGCTAAAACATATAACTTTTCAAGATACGCAAAAAAAAATGTTACCAATAAATTAAAACATTCGCCATATTGAAGTACAAAATAAAATGAAGAAAATTTTTTTATTTGAAAATAAAAAAAATAAAAGAATGAATAATAATCAAGAAATGTGTAAACCCAAAATCCAACTCCAACCCATTCAAGAATCTGAGCTCAAGCCTGGAGCTCTTATGGCCAATTCATCTTATCTAACAATCAATCATCTCAGAAGCTCGACTCTTGATGTTGAAAAAAATAAACAAAATCAATCAACAAAAACAATGCTCAATTCCAATAAAATCATATTATATACTGTAAGCAAACAATCAGCCAAGTGTATAAAAACTACAAAAATCATGAAAATCCTACGGATGTGATGGCACTGGAGGAGAATTCTGAACAGCAGGGGCGGCCGGTTGACTACCACCGCCACCTCCGCCGCCGCCATTGTTTTCCCATGGTTTGACAGTGAACAAGACGACAAACAAGATGATAAGGAGCAAAATAGTGATACCAATACAAGCCCATTTACGAGTGTTCTTCTGATAAACTCTGGCCGTTTGCAATTGCTGAGTTCCGCCGCGCACGAAGGAGCTAGCTCTCTGCATATTGCTTTCTATGTCATCCAATTGCTCCCCTTGCGCTTCAACTAAAACCGCCATATCTAAAAACACTTGATGAAGCTCTTTCAGATTCTTCTCCATATCCTTCACTGCATCGTGCCTTTCCTGTATCTCGCTAATTGTATCCAATATCCTTCCCCTTCCTTGCTCTTGTATCGCTTTTTGCAGAAACGTTTCGCTCTCACCTGAAATTCCGATCAATTCAATTCGCTTTTATAATTACGAAATCGAAATAGAATTCAAATCATCGACTAATTAGGTTACTAACCTGTTGAGATCAATCGATCTAATGTTCTCTCGTCGGGATTCTCGCCGGTGACGGTGTAATACCTTCTCTGAACAGTCTCTCGATACTCACCGGAAATCTTCTCTCTTAGACTGCTAAAACTCTCCATAGAATCCCTCAATTTCTTCCTCAAACCGTTGACCACAGAAGTCCTGGTCCGATCCGACGAAGAACCAGGTCCACATCCCGGCAAACTCCGATTGGCAGCGTTAGATCGATCAAGAGCCTCGAGGCGGACTTTGATGAGCTTAGCTTTCTTCAAGGCTTGAGAAACATCAGCGTCCATTTTAGAGCGCATTTCCTTGACAGTTTTAGCGTTGTGAAGAGTCTTGCTCTGCTCATGACAAGACTGAAGATTCTCATTCAGGCGCTCTAGATCCTTGAGGTCGTCTTTAACAGACTCAACATCTTCGAAGAATTTGTCGAGATTAACGCCGCCGGTGGAAGGAATACCGGACATCTGAATGACATGGTGGTCCGGGGAGCCCTGGTCGCTGCGGAAGCGAGAGAAAGAACCGGAGAAGAGATCGTTCATGGCTAGATTATGGAGGAAATGGAAATGGAGGTAGAGAAAGAGAGGAAGAGAAATATAAGAGAGGAGAGGTTGAAGAAAGGTCAGAAGGGGTTAGCTGTGGAAACAAGGAGAAGTCAATTGGAAGGGAAGAAGGTAGTTGTACATTTCCTGAGGAAATAACATGGAAACTGAAAAGGAGAGGATTTTTTGTTGAATTAGCCATTTCAGGGTACATACAAAACGCGTAGTACACCATAGACTCTTTCTACTTTCTAAACTTCATATATTAATGAATTTTCTTACTTATTAATATTATATTAACGTAATAAAAGTAAAAAATATTATGCAGATATAAAGAAAATAATATTACTTTTGTTTGAAGTCCAAATTTACAGTAATATGAATGGTGAAAAAATGTTATAGTTATTCGCGTAATGTGAATTTGATGTTATTGAAGATGCGATAGAAAATAAACTTTTATGACATAATTCAAGTGGTAGGATTTGAGTTTCAATCGTCTTGCTAAATAAGATTTTTGAAATATTTATTATTCATGTGCATGGAGTTGAAATAATAAAATTATTATTTACCATTCTTCGAGGTTGGTCCAAGTGTTAAGTAATTTGGTATCATTTAAGCAATGTCTCTTATTTGAAATTGAAAAATTCTCATTCAAAAACACACCTACCATAGTCAAGTGCGCAACCCGAGTCGGATTTAGATGTAACAGAGTACAAATCCGATGAATCAGATGTGCTTCAAAAAAAATCACTACACTCTTCCTTTACAAATGCTTATTATTAGTTTTGTATTTTGATTTTCCATCTCTTTTATTCTTCTTTTTCCCTTCTTTTTTGTTTACTTCTAACATTTTTCCATTCCTTATAAATCGATTATATTTCACAAATTTTTTTAATATGTAACTTCCAAGTTATTTGGTAGCTTATTCTTTTATCTTTAAAGAAGATCAATGTTGATATATTTTTGAAAATATGTTTTTGCATGCAGTATAAAGCACAAAAACGGTGTGAGAATTTGTGCTTTATTATACCTCTTTCATACATGATAAATGCGGTATAAACGTGATGAAAGACACAAGTTCTCGCGGTGTTCGTTCGTTTGATTTTCCATTTATATTGCATGTATAAAAGTGAAAAAAGGGGTGTATAAAATACACGATCTCTAAGATCCTTTTGATGATTTGTGTAATGTTGAAGTGATGTCTATATAACCTGATCGATTGCGTAAAGCATGCAGTATAAACGAAATAGTGAATAATGTAAAAAAAAGACAATAACTTTCTATTTTATTAGCATTAGTTACTGATTCTGGCTCCGTGAGTCCGTTAATTTTTTTTATAGATTGTTGCATCAGTCTTACATTTTATCTCTGCAGATCAAAGAGAAAGGGGCTTAACACGAAGAAGATTGTCCCATGAGAGAAGCACATTTCAAATATACTAATTCTGACAATTTATTGGAGTTGGATTCTCATGTTGATTTAATTGAATCATCCTTTACACAAAAGTAATTTTTTGTCCGCTATGCAAGAGAATTAAAAGTTCCAAAATTGTCTCAGACAAAATATGCGTGTATTTCATTTCTATTATCATGAAACTCATAAATGACGCAACTAACAAATGAAATGGTTAATGGTGCAGTTATCATTATTGTTTTGTAGTGGCAAATCTTGTATGTGTTACTGAATTAAGAAATTAGTCCATTTTTTGGGGTCACAAAAGAAAAGATGTCACTCTAGTTCCTAGAAAATGGTAAGGTCTTTAGTGCAAGAAGAATGTTCGATCTATATTACATTGACTTGGTTCTGATTTTTCTATTATTTTTATGAATATCGAGTATGGGTCTTCTCTTAAATATTTCACGAATAAAATATACCGAGCTAATTTAGCTGTAAAACCCAATTATTTATTTAAAAAATCAGTTAGAGTTTTATGAAATCATGTGTGTTATGGCTTGAAACCATAGTTAATTATATTTTTTTTTTATAGAAGTAGTTTATAGTTGAATGTGATTTTCCCATTATTTTCATATAATTAATATTGAAAAAAAGAAGGTTTGACTCCAAATCCTTCAAATTTAGTGACACCGAGGTTCTCGATCTTTTGGGTTGGGCTTAGTTAGTTTTCTTTCTGGAATGGAGGTAAGAATAAGGATACAACTTAATCACCTTAATGTGGTACAAGTCATCAATTCAAGCTTCATTATCCAAAGCTTAATGTGAGATTTCCATTTAATTGACTTCTTCACCATCATGATCGAATGAGAATAATAATATATGGGTTCATAGGATTGACTTCGTGGGGCATGATGGTTATATTTCTTAGAGCTAGCGGATATGAAGCAGCGCATGGATACAAGTAAACTTCGAATCATCTTTACACATGCTAGTTGGACGTGAATTGGAGATTTAGTGCATTAGTGAAGAGTCACCTCAAGCAAATGCATTGAGGGCTATAAGCAAGTATAAAGCAAACATATCTGCAATATTCAGTCTTCACACATTTTATACTGGCGCTATACCACATGCATAAAATATGTGGTGTGTGATTGGAAAGAATCCTCACAGTTGAGGTAAAAGGGTATAAAAAGGGTACAAAAAACACGTCTTTGCAATGTTTGACAAGCTTTTTATACCGCCTTTGATATAATACTTTTTTATTAAAATTTAACAATATGAATATTTTGTTTTATGAATTACACTAATGATTCGTGTCGAAAAGTTAGACATGTTTTAAAATGAAAAATTCAAATTAAATATTTTTTCCATGAAACATTTTAAGAAGTGTGATTTAGATTATTAAAACTTAAAAAATGATGAGCGTTATATGCTTCCACTGAAAAGATTTGCAAAAAAAAACTCCTTTGAATGTATATGCTTGGCTGAATTTTCTTGCGGGTTGTTTTCAAATTTATTGCATATAACTAATTTTTTATTATCATAATTTTCAGTTAATAATTGAAGAGAGACTTATTGAAGCTTAACAAGCTAATTTGAGGTTAATTTATTTCAGTTTTTAATCATTTAGTTCACATATTATCATTATGAACAAATAAATAATTTTATTGTTAATAATTTTACAAATAAATAATAACAACAAACACTTTTTTTTATAAAGGTAAGTTCAGATCATTTTCTGAATTCATATAAATTTAATTTTATATAGCTAATATTTTCTTTTTTTTATTCTGTAAATCAAAAAATTATTTGTGTTATATGCATATGATTATAACAAAAATAATATAATATATAAAATATAGTTCAATTGATAACACAAACCACAAAGTATTTGAAGATTCATGATTATATCACTGAATATATATTTCATTTATTAGAAATAAAAATAACAATAAATTATAAAAAGCTAAACATAATTAAATTAATAATATCAATAATATATATACAGTTAAATATATAATAACTATAATTTCAAATTTAGTAAGGTGTATGCTATGCTTACACTGTTTTTATCAAAATCGACATTAGTTTGATGATTGTCACCGTTCAATAAGTTACTACATAGACCCATTAAATTTTAATAATAATTTATTTGAAACCTTTAAAAAAACAAGTAAATAAAATCTTTTAAAACTTAATACCATTGTCGAAGGTAGTTAAAAAAAATTAGGATTTATTTGAAGAAGTTTAAAGTATAAATACGAAATTCTCGTTACTTTTATTCCTCCTCCCCTCAACAGAGCCAACACAGCTTCTCCCCCCAAAATTGAATCTCTTGTTAAACCCTAAATTCCTTTGTTAATTCAAACTTACTGGTTCATCAAATGCTAGCGCTCTTCTTCTCTCTCTTAGCCTAACGTCGATTCGAGGAAACTGACCCAGACGTATGGGTCGGCCGGAGCCCTGTGTTTTGTTCTCCCAGACCTTCGTCCATCCTCAACTCGATGAGTACGTTGACGAGGTAACCATCTTTTTCCTCTAAATTATTTAGTATGTAACATGTTATTGAATAGGAGTTTCAATTAAGTTCGATATGAGAATAATTATGGCGTTGGAATGATTGTGGATTTGAATTAGTTCACATCTTAATGAAGCTGCATTGCTGTCTCCTTTTCAGGTATTGTTTGCGGAACCGGTTGTAATTAATGCCTGTGAGTTCCTTGAACAGAATGCTTCCTCAATTTCCCAAGTGGTGCCACTTGTTGGGTATGTGTTGTGAATTATTGATTCAGCTTTACTTTTGAGATTCTGATTTTTTGCATATTAGAAGTCATTATCGACCTGATTTTGGTGACTTATAGTATTCACCTTACCAGTAAATGTGCCGTGTCTATTCGGATTAGATTTTTAGTCCTGAGGCTAGAAAATCTGTTTCGAGCAATCTTTAGGAATTAATCAAAACAAGATGTTACTGTTATGGTTTAAGTATGTGGTTGTATTCTGAAGCGTTCTTACATCATACAGGGCCACCTCACCGCCTTCATTTGCTTTGGAGGTATTTGTTCAGTGTGAGGGAGAGACAAAATTTAGGCGTCTTTGTCACCCATTCCTTTATTCTCATTCTTCGTCAAATGTGCTTGAAGTTGAGGTAATCCTACGTTTTCCCTTCCTGTTTTCATTACTATTGTCTGAAACTATTTTTCTTCAGCAAGAAAGTCCAGTGGTTATTCTTCTTTAACAATAAATTTTCTATCTTCCTCGTTTTCTTTTAACTCTAATCTTTATCGAAGAGAATCGGAATTAAACTGATAAACGTTGCACATAATTATTGCAGGCTGTTGTGACAAATCATCTGGTTGTAAGGGGAAGCTACCGCAGCCTAAGTCTGATAATATATGGCAACACTGCCGAGGATCTAGGGCAGTTCAATATAGAATTTGATGATAATTCTCTTACTAATCTTGTTAGTTCTGCTGAGGGAGGAGTTGAGGATCTCCCTCTAGCACTACGTTCTAATAATAGGACAGTTGAGGAATCTCTTTCCTCTTTGAATGTATTATCTTTACCTGTTGCTGCTCCAGATATAGCAGTTGAGGTCAAGCTATTTTTGCAGCTTACTTTAAAAATGTTAGGTATGCCAAAGCTTGAGGATTCTGTGTATGAGGTTTTAGATGCTCTTGTGACAGCAGTTTGTTCTTATGTTGGTCATGATTTATGCTGCGCGAGGACTGATAAAAAACACCATGCATTGGGTGGACCCAAAGAGCTTGAGCAGATGCATTGTGCTATTGACAAGGCTAGAAAACAGCTTCTTGAAGTGCTCCGACATAGTTCAGAAGATGAATCATTGGATTTGTTGGCAGAATTCACTTCCTCTGAATCTCATGCGGATTTTCCTTCTTCCAAGCAATTGGTTGACATGTTAATCCAGCACATGAGTTTTAAGAGTAACTCCACAAATGTAAAGCATCAGCTTTCACAGGTAATGGACTTCATCATTCTTAGCTGAATTAGTGTCTGCTTAAGTTCATTAGGTACAAACATATCAAAAAATAGGTATCTTCCGTCAGCCTTTTGTCTCTCCCTCTACAAACTCTTACTCAATGTTAATGTCATGTCTTCCTTCCAGTGCAAGAATGTTACTCTGGGATTGGGCTTGGCTCTTTTGTTGTGCTCTGGTAGGGAAAGCTGTTTTCATTTTGTCAATGGTGGGGGAATGGAGCAGGTTGCAGATGTTTTTTCCTGTGACATACATGATTCTTCTTCTGTTATGCTGTTGTTACTTGGAGTTATAGAGCAGGCTACTCGTCATCCAATTGGCTGTGAAGGAATTCTAGGTTGGTGGCCCCGTGAAGATGAAAATATTCCATCTGGTATTAGCAAAGGCTATTGTCAACTGTTAAAATTATTGTTGAAAAAGCCACGCCATGATATTGCTTGTTTGGCCACATATGTTCTCCATCGCTTAAGATTTTATGAAGTTGCCTCAAGATACGAGGTATTTTTTTCACATTTATGCGTGTTTTCTTGATATTCCTGAAATTACATTTCTGGTAACCTTTTCACTTTCATTCTTCTCCAGTGTGCTGTTCTCTCAGTTTTGGGGAGCCTTTGTTCTGCTGGTAGATTTACGAATCATGTGTTGGATATGCTCACTCTTGCTAAATCTCAACTAAAGAGGCTTCTGGTCAGTTTTGATTAAAAGTTTTATTTGCTTGTCTAACTTTAGTAATAGTCAATCCTTAGTCCTATTTGTTGACAAGTGTTAATGCAGAAATTGATAAATTCACATGGTCCTGTTGAAGACCCTTCTCCAGTGGCCTGTGCAAGCAGGGCTTTGATCCTTGGTCAACAAGATGGAATATTGTCATATAAAGCAACCAGCAGTTTGATGGGTTCATCAAATTGCTGTTTTACAAAGTGGGATGTGGACCTGTATTTGCTTGCACTCCTAAAGGTAAATCATTGTGTCAGTTCTTACATTCTTTCGGCGATGCAGTCTGTTTGAATCTTTTTTTGTTATCTTTGATCTTTGTTTACAAAAAGTATAAGCCTTCAATCATTCCAATGCACAAGTCCAATGGTTTTATATAACTTGCTTCTCTAGTGTGGAAGCTTGTATGTATATATAACTATATAAGTTATGTGCATTTTGATGTGTGAATTAAATACTGCATGCTGGGTATATCACAACTGTGTAGGACTTGATGACAAACTTAAACTGCATCTGGATAGCATAGTTTAATTTGTTTTATCTTGTCCTGTAGTTTTTGTTCATCAGTCAATAACTTATTATACTGATATACAAGGGTGGTAGCTGGGACATGGTTGAATTTTGACTGTAACTTCTTTACCTTTTCATGGTATCTGAATTATGTTTTAATCGCAGGAGAGAGGCTTTCTTCCTCTGTCTGCTGCACTTTTGTCTTCGCCAATGTTGCGTTCAATAGCTGGACATACAATGGACACATTTATTGATATTGCCTCAACTATTGGAGCCATACTTCTTTCACTACTTATGTCACGTTCAGGTTTTGTCTCTAAAACTAGTTTTTGGATTTTGATATAAAGATCATTTTGATGATGCTCCTTGTTTATGTTTTTAGGTCTTATTTTCCTATCACATCATCCTGAACTGTCCACTACATTAATTGATGCGCTGAGAGGAGGTGATTTAAGTAAGGAAGACTGTGTTCCTCTTCGATATGCATCAGTTTTATTGTCAAAGGGTTTTGTTTGCAGTCCACGGGAAGTTGGGATTATAGTTGAAATGCATTTGCGGGTGGTGGGTTACTTCTCTTGACCAAGAATTATAGTGTTCCTCAGTTTTGTCGAAATTTTGAATATTTTCACAAGTTCACAACTAAGGGTTGTTTTGTCGTTCCTTTTGGCAGGTTAATGCAATTGATCGTTTAGTTGCATCAACTCCACACTCTGAAGAGTTTTTATTGGTGTTGTGGGAGCTGTGTGGGCTCTCCAGGTAGAGTGTTTGACTTCTATTTGAATTTTAACTCAAGAGAGAGTCCTGTTGATTTTTTTTAACTAATGCTTAGATCTTGATTGCAGGTCAGATTGCGGACGCCAGGCTCTGTTGGTTCTTGGGTATTTTCCAGAGGTATTTAAATGCGCCTATAAACATAAACGAGTTATTTGGCTCTAACTGGACATGAATAAAGTATAAAAAAGAAATAAAAATTTGATGAAAAATGTTGAAAATCATCTTGCTTACTTTCAAGTAACACATGAATCATTTTTCAAATTCGGATGTCACCTAAGTTGGATGGACACAGTGTTTATGGATTGCTGAATCTTTGTTTCAGTGCATGTTTCTCTCGTGGACACTTTATGAAAAATTATTGTAATTTGAGCCTTAGAAGTTTAGATGTAAACCTGTTTCTCTTGTTGCATAGGCTGCGGTGATAAATTGGATCCCTCCATAGGTCTAGTGTAAACTTTTACGTCAAAATAGGTGCATATTTTGGAATTCATGATGTTAAAGATGCACTCTAGCTGTAGCATATTTATATTATCAAATCTGCTTTGATTAAATCCTTGTCTGTCTATCCATATTTATTTTCAGCTTTTGTGGTGTTTTTCATCATTTTGAGCAGTTGCATACTTTACATTACAGTTTTTCCTGATTTTCTTTTGGCTTGGTCAGGCTGTTTCAATCTTGATTGAAGCCTTACATCTTGTTCAGGAATCCGAGCCTGCTTCGAAGAATAATGGTAGATTTCTACTTCATGTTTAGAATTCAAAATTTTCTTGTTAGCTTATCTGATATTCTGGAAATGGTTGCAATGCTGAATACGCAGGAGCTTCGCCAATAAATCTTGCAATATTCCACTCTGCTGCAGAGATTTTTGAAATCATTGTCAATGATTCAACTGCATCCTCATTGGGTTCCTGGATTGGACATGCTATGGATCTTCACAAGGCATTGCATTCTTCTTCCCCTGGGTCCAATAGGAAAGATGCTCCAACCCGGCTCTTGGAGTGGATAGATACTGGTGTAGTTTATCATAAAAATGGTGCTATCGGTCTTCTACGATATTCTGCTGTGTTAGCATCTGGAGGAGATGCCCATTTGACCTCGACCAACATTATAGTGTCTGATTTGACAGATGCTGAGAATGTAATTGGAGATGCTTCTGGAAGTGTTGATATAAATGTTATGGATAATCTTGGAAAAATCGTCTCTGAGAAGGCTTTTGATGGTGTTGTCCTTCGTGATTCATCCATCGCGCAGCTGACAACAGCCATTCGGATATTGGCCTTCATTTCTGAGAACTCAGTACGTTATTCTCGTACTCTTTCCACCATTTAATTCTAAATATGATTTTGACTGGTTAGAATTCCATTGGAGTAGACTGTTGCTGCTGCTCTGTACGATGAAGGTGCCGTAACAGTAATATATGCAATTTTGGTCAACTGTAGTTTCATGCTCGAGAGATCTTCGAATAATTATGGTTAGTCAAATAATTATTTGTTCTCTTGTTTGTGTATATATTTGATAAATGTTGCTTTTAAGAGTTTGCACATTTTACCAAAACAGTTGGATCATAACAAATCTTGTTAATAACAAGACTGAGATGTTGAATGTTTTTTTTTTCATACAAAATGCTAATTATTTTTTTGCATAAGCCGTTCTTCTCATTCCTAGATTCTAATCATGTTTAAAAACTATATTCATGATCCAGATAGGGAACCTATCGATAATTTAGTAAACCTTGAGGCTCTAAGTGTTTTTGCAACAAAGAATACATTAAGTTTCTGTAGATAAGCATTACTTTTCCTCTTTCCAGCATGGTTCGGAAACCGACACTTGCAGAAACTGGCAAGAAATGTTTTCAAGCTGTTTCCCTAAATAATAAAAGTTGGAAACTTGTTTCCTCATGATTTGGGAACTGTTCCCGGAAAGTATACCCAATTTTTTTGGCTACCACTCTTACAAATTAATAATTCCTTTTTAACTAATACCTTTTATCAATAATTTGAAACTTTTTCATCCTCTGTTGTAATTTGCAATAGTGTTTCTTTTAATTATTGCGTTCTGTTATCTATTTCCTATAAAAAAATATGAATGCATAGTTATGAATTTTATATCTATAAATGCACCCTTCTATTTTAAATATTTAGGCTTTTCCCTTCAGTTTCTTAACTTATATCTTTTAGATGTGGCATTTCCTGGTGTTGGTGTCCGTTTCCGTGCTACCTAGGTCCTACATTATTCCCAAAAATTTTAGGAAGATCAACTGTAGTACCAGACTCAAGTCTAACATTGGATATTTGGTTTTAAATATGTAATGCTAACTTCTTGTGCACTTTCGGAACTTTTGCAGTTAGTGGTTTCATATGCAATAATTTTGCAGAATATGTAATCTAGTTACTTGTGTAGATTTAGCTTGCTATATGATATGGGTTTGCTAAAATTAGTGCTTACAAAAGGTAATATAAAGATATTGCTACATTATAGATAATTAGTTTCAAGTTATAAGGGTTTCTCTAATGGAAAGACTCCTTGAGGGGTCTTCCTAGTTGTCACATCATCATTTTGAAAACAGCACTCATCTTAAATGGAAACTCTTTTATATATCCAATGGGAAAACTCATTGAAAGAGTCTTCAGAGGGTTTCACATTTAAACTTTAAGCTAATGATAATAAAAAAATGACGAGGAGTTAGCTTTTTTGGGGTCCTCAAGTTGAGATCCCTTTACTTTTGTGGTTCTTCAGTTTTGTTCATGTGGTCTTTATTCCCCCATCCTCCTTAATTGGAAATGGCCTAATATTCCCAATCCACTACTTTTTATTGTGTTTGACAAGTACCCAGTATAATATCTATATGAAATTATTCTTTGGATTTCTTGAACAGATTACCTTGTTGATGAGGGTGCAGAATGCAATTCTACATGTGATTTGCTATCGGAACGTAATCGCGAGCAGAGCTTAGTTGACCTGTTGGTTCCTTCACTGGTGTTGCTGACCACCCTTTTTCAGAAATTACAGGTGATTTGAATTTACTATTATCTTGATGAGCTGATAGATATTCTCTCCAACACACATAGTTATAGTCAAGCTTGATTTGGTGCTAGTCTAACTCTTTGTGAAAATGTATTCTACATTCACCAGTTACATGTTTAATTGATTATGCACTATGGCATGTGCCTCAAGTCAGGTGTAAGACGCAAAAGGCATGCCATTATCTCCATTTGTGGTATTTTTTGGCGGTGGGGGGATCAATCCATTCGGATTTTATTCAAACAGGACATGCCTGATAGAGCTAGTGGAGTTGAAGAGGAAGCATAGCGCACTAGATTAATTAGTGGAAAAAATGTTAATCTTGTATACCATCCATCCATGTGGCATGTGCTGAAGTCCACCAGCACGTTCTCTTTATTTTTACTAATCTTGAATTGCAATAATTGTAAATCTTGCAATACTGACCCCAGAAGTCATTTGCTGCTAGCTTTTTACATTTACTCTTTATTATATACAAGACATGAGTTTAATTTATCTTTATGTTTTAGGAAGCAAAAGAGCAGCATAGAAATACAAAACTCATGAATGCCCTTTTGCGACTACATCGAGAAGTGAGGTAATCTGAATTCTGAAATAGTCTCCTTTTCTTTTTTTTTCTGGCTTTTGTTCTATCCTTATGGTTCAGCAAATCGTGGTTGTTGCAGCCCAAAGCTAGCTGCATGTGCAGAAGATCTCTCTTCTTCTTATCCCGATTCTGCACTTGGTTTTGGAGCTGTCTGTCATCTTGTTGTGTCTGCGCTCACATTTTGGCCTGTATATGGCTGGAGTCCTGGCCTTTTCCATTCTCTTCTTTCAAGTGTTCAAGTTACTTCTGTGATGGCTTTGGGGCCTAAGGAAACTTGCAGTTTGCTATGTCTGATGGTATGCTACCCAACTATTGGCGCATGTATTCTTTTTTAGTTCATTTATTGTCCTTTATTCATTTTAAATTTAAAGTGTTACTTCATCTAAAACTTTATGTTATTTAATTGATTGCATGTAATATCTGCAGTTTGAATTTATGTTTAATGGAAACTAAAGTCAAGAAGTGATATTGGTAAAAAATATAGGAAATGGTGAGGTGGTGACGTAAATATAAGAATGTAAGGTATTTTAAAATTAAAAGTTATTGCATTTTTCATTTTTTTACATATAAAAAACATTACATATTTAAAAAGGTGGTTTTTCCATTCCGAAAGTTTGAAGAAAATAATAAATAAAAGGGATTGATGCGATGTGATTGGCTCATGATGCAGTTATAGGGATTGATTAGTACACCTATTTGCTTCTTGAATTGTTTTTCGTTCTTAAAAAATGAATTTTCAACTTTTGTCGATGACTGAAACATGACCTGAACTGTAACGAAGTGTCGAAGAACTCAGAATTTTTGAATGTGCAATCTCTTCAAACTAAAAGTTTTAATGCAATTAAATTTTGAAAGAATTAAATATTAGTTTTGTTGCTGAATTGTGATATTTGACCTATTCTTAATTGCAAGATTGATATATTCCCTGAAGAAGGTATCTGGCATTGGAAGAATGGAATGCCCTTGCTGAGTGCCCTAAGAACATTGGCTGTTGGTACAATATTGGGGCCTCAAAAGGAGCAACAGGTTAATTGGTATTTGGAGCCATTGCACCTTGAGAAATTGCTTAGCCAACTGACACCACAGCTTGACAAAATTGCGCAAATTATCCAGCATTATGCTATATCTGTATGTGATTCCTAATTTTATGGAGGGGGATGGTTTTTGTCTTTTATTTGGTGTATAATAATGTCAATTTCTTTCACAAAAAGTTTCTTGTCCATTAATTCTGTATCTTTATTATCATTTGCCTATATGTTTAATGGTTTAAGTTTTAACAGGCATTAGTAGTCGTTCGAGACATGCTTCGAGTTTTCATAGTTCGCGTTGCTTGCCAAAGAGTTGAAAATGCCTCTAAACTTCTGCGTCCTATATTATCCTCCATCCAAGATCATGTTTCGAACTTGTCTTCCCCATCAGACATAGATGTTTACAAGGTAAAGCTTTCTGTCACTGTGCCACTTGCCATTTGTATTCTGTCATTTATATATCACTGTTTAACTCTTCTCTTTTAATAGGTTTACAGATATCTGGATTTTATTGCTAGCATATTGGAACATCCATGCGCCAAGGTCTGTTACTTGTTTTGCTCTCTACTATGGTTCTAGTCATCTTCTTCAGCAGTGAAAATTCTGACATAGATCCATTACTAGATGCTGTTATTAGAAGAGGGCTTGCCTCAGATTCTTTGCAAAGTGCTGGAGAAATGTTTTGGTGTCATTGATTCAGATGGAAAACAAATCCAAGAGGGTAAAAACTCAACTAGTTATGGTCTAGCTTTGATTAGCTGGTGCCTTCCTGTTTTCAAGTGTTTGCTACTTCTTTTGGGTTCTGAAACGTCCCCATTGTACCATGGAAGACATGATCCGTGAGTGTATATTGCTAGCTTTTTTCTGTATCTTGTCCATCACTTTGATGATTCCACAGTTAGCTGACCATCACTTGTTAATGATTTATTTGCACCAGTACTGGATATTTGAGCAACACAGACATTTCATTGATTTTGCCATATCTCCTTAGGTCTTGTCAGGTATTTCTTCTACAACTCGACATGGTAAAATCATAATGCTGAACTGTTTCATTTGTTACTTGGCAATCAACATTTCTTTGATGTAAGGTTTTCTTCGTCATCGGCTATAGCGCTTGTCATTTCTTAAATAAAGTTCCAGAGACAGAAATTAAGTTTCTGAGGTAGTATTTGTCCGTTATTCTTTCTCAACAGATAAAGTAATGAACCGGATACCATTTGTAGGTGGCTTGACATGGTTTCAACACTCAATTAAAAAATTTTGTTTGGCCAAACAAAATAATCGATTAGATGGAATTATTATTTAATTTTGTTTCAGTTTGAGCTTTGAATTTTATTCTTTGCATCCAGCATCAATTATACTGCAGTGTTTCTGGTTTTTATGAAAAATAAACCTAGACGGTGTTTGGATTTGAATTCAAGTGCTATAAATCTATATATCATCAATATTGACATTGCTTATTTACAAAGTTTTTTAAATACTCAAAACAAAGTGTTTATTTTAACTTTTTAAGAATGTTAAATTTAAAAGTGCCAAAATAAATATTCATAGAAATAGGGAGATTTTTTTGGTTCATTTTATATTATAAATTTTGTATTTTATTATGTATTTTCAGCTTAAAAGTTACTTTCTTTCTTTTGTTCTAAGTAATTATTAGATTAAGGTAATATTTTTTACTTGAATAAAATTTATTAGTAACGGTTTAAACTACAAAAAGCATAAAAATGATAAGCACTTCTGACTCATTTGGTTGGCGGAATAGAATAGAATGGAATAGAATAGGAAATGAATGCAAAAACATCAATTATGATGCATGATTCCGACGTCGGAGGGAATAGCTCCTAATTTCCATGAAAATCATGGAATAGTTATTCCTCTTTAAAATGAAGGAATAGGTATTCCGTGATTCCCATGGAAACTAGGAACTTCCGATGTTGGACTCATGTATCATATTTGACGTTTTTGCATTCATTTCTTATTCTATTCTATTCCATTCCACCAACCAAACGAGACCTTTATTTCTTACATTCAACTGCTGTTTAAATTGTCTGAATCCCTTTGTTTTTCGCTTAATGGCTGGTGGTGAAAAACTTATTTTTCAGGTCCTACCAGTTGGAAAAGAGTTGCTCTCTTGTCTTGCATGCTTCAAAGAGTTAGGTTCTTGTAATGATGGTCGAAATGCTTTAGTGACCTTATTTCAGCAAATAAAAGCCACTGTCCAGGAACTTGGATCAGAAAGAGGGCATGAAGGGAATGGGAACTATAATTATTTTGATCTTGAATGGAAAAGGCATCCTTTGCTGAGTTGTTGGAAAAAGTTGATGAAATCAATATATTCCGAAGATGATTTGTCAGCTGTTGCAGTCGAGGCTGTAAATGAGTTGTGTATAGGTTCATTGTGCTTTTGCACGGATGGAAAAAGGTGAGTCATATATTCACTTTACCAGATAATTTGATAGTATGCTAAAAATATCAAGTGGATTAATGGTTACTCTCACAAACTGTAAAGAAAATGAATAGTCTGGGTGAGCAGGAAACTTTAGCTTTCCAATACATTTAGTCTGCTACAATTTACTCTATGAACCAGCCATCTTCGCTTCTTTTGTTTGATTATTTTAGGAATTTTCAATTGTAAAACTTGCCTGCATTTCTTGTGTTAGCTATTCATATTCTGGCGGCGTGTTAGGATTTTTCTGGTACTATTGTCTAAATTATTTTGATTTTCTTGTGTCTGCTTTTAGTTCTCGTCACGTGTCGTAATTTCAGAATTTTGTAAAACATCTAAGCCTCGTAAAAATCAAACTCCTAAACCTGCAACAGTTGCTTTTCTCGTGGGAATATCATTTTTTGCTATTATTATACATTTTAGGTTCATTTACTGGATAAATATTTGTTAACACTGTCAATCAACCAAGCCTTTGTTCCACGTTAGGTGGGCTCGGCTATTGGTTAACAGCAACACTATGAAATAGAAAATTCCATGTACATCTATTTTACTTAGTTCCATAAAATGCTGCATGTTTTCTCGATTTGGCAATAGGGTTATCAGGACTTTAGTTTATGTCACCATTTACTTGTCTTCATTGCATTTCTTGATGTCTAGAGATGAGTTTTTTTCTAACGAAGTAATTTTGAATCATGCAGTAAATTTAATTTTTCTTATGATGCAAGATGAGATGGGTGGCGTTTCATTTGTTTGTATTATTTTATCCAAAACTAGCTTAAATTAAGTACGAAAATCCTACATATTTTGAAGACGTGCATTTTCTTCACCTTTTCTTTATGACAACCTTCATTTATAAACATCAACTCCCGTTTGATTGTCTTAGTCATTATTAAGCTCACACTCAGCTTCCTTTGTATCTTTTCTGTTCAGTTTGAATTTGAAATCAGTTGCTGCTATGAAACATTTTTTTGGACTGCATGATAATGCGGATGGCACAGACGGTCCACCAGAAAATGTCACTTTAATAGAGGAAATGATTGAACTATTGAATTCAAAGACTCTGAACAATGATTTTATGGAGATCTTAGAAAAGAGAGACATTTTGTATCAGGTTAGCTGAAGAAACTCATTTTCTTCTGAAACATTATTGTTTCCATTCATTGTTTGTGTTACCTCAGTGGCTTTATCATCTACAGGCTTCAGAGTCTGCAAGCTCGTTGTTGTTGTTGGAAAATTCTACTAGATCAATTACATCAGATCAGATCATGTGCATGAAAGATATTTCTTCGGGGCTAAACGATGTCGTGGCTTCATCGAAAAGAAATCAGATATCTTATACCAGTTCCGGAAAGCTTGATGATTTTCTGTATCTTGGAGACCTTGGAGAGAAGTTTCTATGGGAATGTCCAGAACCATTACCCGATAAATCAAATCCTGGAAAAAGGAAATTATCATCCTTGGATGGTGCTGGTAAGCGTGCTAAAGGAGAAAATTCAGCGGCTGACATTACTAGTCAGAGCGCATTTTCTCGGGCACTCGGTCCCTCTACTGCCTCTTCCGGTCCAACTCGGAGGGACACTTTTAGGCAGCGAAAGCCAAACACTAGCAGGCCACCATCAATGCACGTGGATGACTATGTTGCGAGAGAAAGAAACATTGATGGTAGCTCCAATTCTAATGTTATAGCAATCCAGCGATTAGGATCCACCAGTGGAAGACCTCCCTCGATTCATGTCGATGAATTTATCGCCAGACAAAGGGAACGCCAGAATCCTACTGCAGCTGTAGTTGCAGAGCCATCAGCACAACTGAAGAATCCCGCTCCTATTAGTGACGCAGATAAGGAAAAAGATGACAAGTCTAAGCAGTTGAAAACTGATCTTGATGATGAGCTTCAGGGAATTAATATCGTTTTTGACGACGAGGAGTCTGAATCGGATGATAAATTGCCCTTTCCTCAGCCCGATGATAATCTACAGCCTGTCATAGTTGAGCAAAGTTCTCCCCACTCGATTGTGGAGGAGACAGAGAGTGATGTTAATGAAAGTGGTCAATTTCCTCGTATGGGTACACCGCTAGAATCCAACGGCGATGAGAACACCCAAAGTGAGTATTCTTCAAGAGTGTCCGTGTCGCGACCTGAAATACCATTGACTCGAGAACCAAGTGTTTCTTCTGATAAGAAGTTTTTTGAGCATTCTGATGATTTGAGGAATACCCTTCCAGTTAAGAACTCTACTGGATATGATTCTGTTAGAGCTGCTAGTGCATCAGGTTTTCCGCCTTCCTTCTACAATAAGGCACAGTTACCTGTGGATTCTAGGATGACTCCACAAACTATGTTTCCAAAGAATAGTCCACAGCATGCTTCGGGATCTCGGGGACATTATGATTTGAAAGTCCCAATGAATCAACCACCCTTGCCTCCAATGCCACCTCCATCAACAATTTCACCTTTAATGTCTCAGACCCCTGATCCAGTTGTTGGCCAGTCATCCACATATGTCAACACTTTGACAGATATGCATCCGCAAGTACCTACAGGCTTCCAAGTAAGAGAAGATGATCTTTCATTAAAACTGGCTTAATGCATCAATTACCCCTTGAACTTGTCCAAATAAGTCAATTGCCATCATGAACTTTTAAAAGTTCCAGATACCCCCCTGAATTTGCAAAAAATGCACCAGTTGCCCCCCTCTCAATGCCACGTGTCAGCTTCTGGTTGAAGAGAGAGAAATCAGAAAAATGACATATTTGAAAAGTCAAACAAACCAGAAATTGACACGCGACATTGAGGGGGATAAATGACGCAGTTAAAACAAGTTCAGGGTAACAAGTCACTATTTTGGACAAGTTGTGATAGACTACGACTTGCTATTTGCAGACTACAACTTCTGTGCACGCTAATGATTTTCTATTTGCAGGTACAGTCAGATTATATGTTGACATTTGGTAACAGTCCTGCATCATCTGTTCCCATGGCTGATTCGAAGTATTCACGGGCTTCAATATCGTCTCCTAGTGGGTCAGCTGGGCCACATCCACCTCTTCCTCCTACTCCACCTCCCTTCTCATCTAGTCCATATAATCTGCCACCTCAAAAGGCTTCCAGCTCTCAATCGTCAGCATACAATGTCGGAACCTCCGAGTTTTCCCAAAGCTTTGGAAACATTCCAACTGGTGGTGGGATGTCTTCCTATATGCCGCCTCCTCTAATGCCACCCTTGGTTTTCAGTAGGCCAGCCACAATTCCCGGAACAATTTACCCAACTCAACACCAAGGAGAGAACCCGGCAGTCATGCAAAATATCGGAATTCCTCAGTCATCAATGCAGAACATTCATCAGCTGCAACCTCTGCAGCCTCCGCTTCAACGGCCACCTCAGCATCTTTGGCCACCGGTTCAGCCTCCTCATCAGCTTGAGCAAGGGGGCCCCGTCCAAATGAATCAGTTTCAAGTTGTGCAGCAGCCGCAAATCTCACCTATGCATGACCAATATCAGTCTCAGCAACCGGAGGCTTCTAAATCAAGGCAGCAGCAGCAAGTTGAGCAAGTTCAGCCTCAACATCAACATCAACCTGAATTAGGAATGTCATTACACGAATACTTCCAGGATCCTAAAGCTATTACGGTATACATTTTTCTCATGAAATTTTATTTTAGTAACTTAGCAGGTAAAGAATATATTTAGTTTGGCTAATCATTGGTGCAGTCTTTGTTGAGTAACAAGGAGGAGCTTTGTAGGCTTTTGGAGCAGAATCCAAAATTGATGCAAATGCTTCAGGTTATTACATCCATTGTTTAGAAACTCTTATTAATAAATTAAACATGATTCTCATATGCAATGCTTTGTGCCTCGTTTACAGGAAAAATTGGGTCAGCAATAACACAGTATTTTGTGGGATAGGCTATGGAAGTACAGCTTTCTTTAGGGTACAATGTAGGGCCCAGCTGACGAGTAGTCATGGCTCCATTATGTCTGAGCTGCAACAATACTCGTTAAACTGTCTGTCTATGCCGAAAAGTTTTGCATTGGTGTACTCTATTATGTACATTTCCTATTTCGTCTCAAAACATTTTATTACATGTTAAGTTATTTATTTCAAAGCCAGCTGATGAAGCATTTGACAAGATATGTTATAAGATTTCTGGTTCACAATTTCACACTAAACCATCCTTTGATTAAAAGGATCGCCGATGCTAGTCTTTTCAATGTGTATAATATTACTGTAATGTCAAAAGTGTAATTACCAAAATCACAAACAAAAAAGTTGACTGTTGCTGTTAGGTTTTTTCCTAGACAATATTACTCATGTCACCTGTTCATCTAGCTGGTTGGGTCGGGTTAAAGTTGGATTTGATCGGGTTTTGCATAACAAAACATCAACCCAAGCTCACTACATATGAACTTTACATAATTAAATTTTTATTAAATTACTCCAATTTTTGTGTATGAATTATTATATTTAGATTAAAAAAACTCAATAGGTAAAATTAAATAAATTCGAAGTAATTATAAACATACATAAGTATATATTTATTTATATATAATAATAATTAGGCCGGGTTTGGATGTTTATACATAGACCAAGTCCGATTCATAAATATCGGATTTCAACGGGTTCGAGTTCGGACTAGGTTTTTTTTTAAATTGAGTGTCTAAGTCCGACTCATAAAAACGGGATCGGGATGGGCTGAGAAGGTACCCCAACGCATGAACATGTCTAGATTGGTGTAATATCTTGAATTTTTATATAAAAAAAAGCAACTTGAATTAGTGAGATATATTTGTTTGTGAAACACATAATTAGGCGGATCAGTTGCGAATATTCAAATTTTTTTATGAAACACAGCTGTTGATGAATTTACCCTCCTATTTGCTTCTCAATGTCTTAACTTATAGCGAGTATGAGAAGTGTGAGGCGGGGTTGTGCTTTTCGTTTGCTAGCACATTTTTTTTTTTCCGGAAAAGCAAACAAAAAACAGTTTCAAAGATGAAAAGCAAGCGTTTGAAGGGGTTAAGTTGTTTTAGTTTCATAAGAAAATCTGATGCAGTGGATGTTATGCGGGTCAAGTGGCATCAATTTTATAAGTGTTAAATGTTAATTGAATTGTTAACCCAATTTGTGGATTCCGAGTCATGAAAAAAGGTCACATGATCCAAGAAGCTCATGATCCAAGAGATCCCGCCTTTTCAACTTACTTGAACACAACTGTACATCAAAGAGAACATTCCTCTTTTAAGAAACACCTCCTCTTTGCATGTGCCTTTCACATGTCTTTTTTCAAATTTTTTTAACTCACTCGTGTGACTCCCCTTTTTTCAGTGAACCACAGTTAACTGATTAAGTTAATTATCTCATACATTCATTGTACTATAATCTAACTGATACTATTTGTATACTACAAATAACAAATCTAAATACCAACTAATATGGGGTGACATGAGTTTTCCACTGAGGCCTCGTTTGTTTTCAGGAAAATATTGTAAAGATTAATATTTTTCAAATTTTCCTGCATTTGTTTGATTTCGAAAATAAGTTAACGGAAAATATTGTACTAGTCAATGTGAAAATTAAGTGTGAATAATGGAAAATATTTTCCCATAACTTACTTTTCTGCTTCACCTTCTCCATTATTACCACATTCATTTCTTCCACCCACACCATCAGATCCATCACTATCTTCATCCCGCTACCGCTACCATCACTACCACCTCCTCCACCCACCGCCATCACCATCACCTCCACCCCGGACACCACCACTTCATTCACTATCACCACCATTTCTTCCACCCACATGTCTTCCTCCACCTTATTATCGCCATCTCGACCACCACCACCTCCTTCATTCACCATCGCAACCACCACCACCA
>CATIWQ010149251.1:0-12585 GCA_949673415.1 Euphorbia schlechtendalii | reverse complement strand
TATATCGTAGATGAATCGCATCACATAGTAACCGCACTCAACAGAGCCCGGTTGCTTTGCACACTACAAAATCATATTAATTTTTTAAACAAAGTAACATGTCATGTTTAAAGATGTGATGAAAAGGGATAAAACAATCTTACAGATCCATGTATATAACTGAACGGCTTTGATCTGGCACTCATCTACATACCACGTGAAATCTTTTATATGAAGTATAAAATGACTCTAAACCATATCATTTTATAATTGAAAATATCAAGATAATAAGTATAATTATACACTTATCACACACCCACACTTAACTTTTGCATTGTCCTCAAGGTAAACACAACAGAAGTGTATAAATTAGTAATTCAAGTTCATACCTCATTTGGTGAAAGACTATTGTAGTGAGTACCACATTCCCACGTTGCATAAAGTTCAAGTAACAGTTTGAAATTTCCCACAAATTAGTAATGTGCAAAATGTATAGTTTAGTTGCATACCTTTTCTCTTAATAGAGGGCCAACCGAATCGCGTCTTCATATAAGCATTATATGCTTACTCGAATATTTCCTTCTCTCAAGTATAGTATAAAGTATAAAGGACAAAGGGAGCACACTTTGAAAAAAATTGATCTCATGGCATTTTTAGGTAATCTAGGATTCTAAACACTCTTAGTGGTTGCATTTTATGCTCCCTATCACTCTCCCTTTTTTTAGTGGTTGCATTTTATGCTCCATACCACTTTCTCTCATTTTTTTTCTTTTAAGCATATGTTTTTGAAGTACAGATTTGTAATTTGCACTCATTTTTCATGCTATGCTACTTTTATTCTTTCACTCATTGAATGGTTGCAGTTTCTGCTCTGTACCATTCCTCACCTTTTGCATAACTCATTGGTTATCCTCTCTTTCTTTTGATTTTTCTCTCAATACCCTCATCCTTTATAGATCACTTTCAAAGTATTATGGCTATAGTTTCCCAACACTTTAAACACATTCAATACTTATATAACGTATTCGAGAATAGCATATAAAACTCATGGTAAGAACACTACTAGATATTACTCCACTACTAACTTATCGGTAGCTTTAAACTAAAACTATATAAATTATGCTAATTCATGTTGCATTGAAATATGTATCAAAACTTACTTAGAATGTTGCTTTTGAATGTTACTCATCACTCATCCTTGCCAAATGCCAAATGTTGTGCCAAAAGCGCTCAAACTCGAAACAAAAATATTGTTCGAAATTTGCACTAACATCAAACTTGTAATACCTAACACTCACAATAACCTTGGAATATATGTTAGTATATTATATGTATGGATAATATATAAATAACACAAAATCAAGAAATTTTTCATTCTTCAATTTTTGATTTTATTCAATTTTTTTTATTTTTGGGATTTTTACAAAAGCCCTCCCACATTAAAGAACACAATGTTCTCATTCTCAGAAATTTTACTAAATATGAAAAATAAATACAAAAACCACACAAATGAAAAGAAAATAAAAAGAAAAGAAATTGAACCCTTTTTCAATCATCTGAACTTGAATATGGAGGACTCTACGAGATATCCATATTCTTCATTGTGAAGTATTAATTTAACTTACTATTCAAAGAAATGTTGGATTGTGTAATTTGACAAACATCTTTTTGTATAGAAGTGGTATCAAGACAAGCTTTATTGACAACATTGACGAACTTCCCTCTCCAAGTATCTTCATTGGAATGTGTACTCCCGGAGGTTTATCTTGCTTACTTCATATGGTAGAAATGTAAATTATCCATCTTCCTCCTTAACTATTCCTGCTCTCTTCATATAAACTCCTCCTATGAAGTTGAATTCTCTTTAGAACTATATCTGTATGGCAGTTGATTCTTTGCTCCCAAAATGATTTCGTAAATTGTATTCTCCCCTCCAACTCTAGCCTTTTTATGTGTAGTAAGACTAGTGATGGATTCTAACAAGTACATCGAAAACTTTGGTCTTAATTGTGAAACCACGCCTCTAATTTAACCAAATCTTTCAAAGATGCTTTGGTAGTTTCGTGTAGGAAGAAAAGAATTTGAGATATAAACTTGTGGAGGTAAAGAAAGCTATTACTCCAAATGTTCTTGTTGGATGAGTTTTTGACATCGTATCTATCCAATCCCGTTAACTCAGTCCATACACTAGTTAAATCATAATCTTCTTCCTTTTCTATTTCTTCATAGGTTTCTCCTAAACCAAACCACTTTATCAAATCCATTAAAGTAAATTTGTATTCTTCCCCTTAATTCCTAAACTTCCTTTTCAAGAAATTCCCATACTCTTGAACAGTCACCAAAAACTCGAGGACCCATTCTTTGTTAAACGAAAAACGCATATTTACAAAGTTATCCAACCCAAATAGTGAAAAATATTCCATTACTTCCGAATAAATCCTAGCATCAATAGCAAAAGTAGGATCGCAGAAGAGTGTACCTTGGATATCGAAGTTCTTCATCATCATGTAACGCTCAACTTCTTCATCACCGTAGATGGGAAAAGGACATCCACATTTGGTTTGTTGATTAACCAACTTATTCTTTTCCTTGGTTGCTACTGATTTCCTAGAAGTCATTGAAATTGAATTCAAGAGTTTGAAAGATGGATTTTTTGAGTTTTGGAAAACAAAGAAAATTTGCTTTGCAAAAGATTGAGTTTGTAAAAGAGATTGATATAGGAAATAGTGTATGTTGATTTTTCAACAGATATATATCTAATATAACCATTAGAAAAAGATAAGTTACAGCAATAACTGCTGTGAAATCACGCATATCGCGATTGCGAAGGATCATCACTATCGTGACTTTCACTTAGACAGAAATAGAATGTTTTGACAACTCCATTCATGAGCACTAAACAGGTCATGAGCGCAAATGTTATAATCCAAAAACTTTTCACCTTTTTTTATTTTAAATGACACTAACTTAAAAAGACACACAAAAACAAAATAAAAATAAAAATGTACTACTATATATATATTGGAAAAGATAAGAGATTTAAGTGCCAATGGAGTTTCCCAACTCCTTGACTTCTTTTTCTTTGTCTCTTATTTATCCATTTTCTGCTCTTACTAAATCATTCTATTTTTTATTCGAAAGATGCCAAAGTTTCTCCCGAACTACACGTACTTGGCATGCATACGCTAGAAAGAAAACTCAGTGAATAAGTAAGGAAAACATGTTAATAACAAAATATAAATACTTAAAACCAAAAATAAAAATAAAAATAATTGACACATAAATATTATTGCCCGTTGCCCGGCAATTTGATCTCTAGAACGCACTTGCCTTCCCCGGTAATTTGGTCGCTTGAACGCACTTGCCTTCCCCAGCAACGTTGCCAAAAACTTATTCGCAAGTTTTTCACTACACTCGTTCCGAAATGCTTATCCCTGCCAATGGCGCTAAAAAGTTCTTAATATGAATAGGTGTTGTCAGTATCGGTTATCAAATAGAAAAATGATGATAACTGCAAGCATACAGTTGGGATGTAGTTTTAAAAGATATCGATCCCACAAGGAAGTAAATTAGTTCTAAAGACCAACTAGAGTTACAGAACAAAAGAAAATATAATAATTTAAAGGTTAAGGGTTTTGAATAGTGAACAGATGCATGAACATATTAGATGTAAAGCATATAGATATTCCCTAAGAACAAGTATAGTAGAGTAAAATATGCAATGTAATCAAAGTTTTTTTAAACACTAGATAACTTCAACAAACTATGTTCTAGATGCCCAAATATCTTATAATTCACAGCAGAGCAACACATGAAATGACTTTTTTTTAAATCTAGGGTAAACTAATTATGACACTTATAAGAACATGAATAACAATAATATTATGCTTAGTACGGGTCACTCTCACATAGCCATATTTAGCAAGTTACCTCTCCAAAAATGTTGGCTCGCTAAATAGTGTTATAATCACAGATCCAGGGATTATACACAATCTTGTTAACCCCAAAATCACTCTTAAAGTCAACTCAAAAGCATATAACTTGATTAATATAAATGATGCAAGATGAAATACTCATTATGACACATAGACATATCATGAACTTCTAAATAGAAAGTATAAGCAGAAAAAAAAGTAAAGTTTTAAGGTGTCCAAGTGAAAGCTAAAGTTGATCAAATCGTATCCACTCTTTAATGGGATTCATCAATTCCCGCAATTCCTACGTCTACTTTGAATTCAGTCTCGACTCGTATAGAACCTTCGCTAGGATGCTATTCTTTGTGAATATCGAATAAATGAATGTTGAAGAATAGAACCTTTTTTTGATACGTGGAGATATCTAGTGATCGAAACAAGAATCGAATAACTTAAACATTTTTCTCTCTAACACTTTGAACTAGCAAAATTTATAACTTTCACTCTCTAATGTGTATCATGCATATCGTCTATTATGCTCTCTACACTCTTCCACAAAATTGGTTGGTTTTGAACCTTATTTATAGAGTGCAAAGGTTGCATCTATCCAAACAAAGAGTCGTGTCTATTGGAAAAGAGTTGCATCACTTCATTATGATTGGATGCAAAGTTTCATCCTCATCTTCAATGGATAGGCACCTTTTGTGATTGGATTGTTCCAAAAGGTGTCTTTTCATCTGACAGTTGGTGGTGATTGATGGTGGTTGATCACTTTTATCCAGTGGTTGGTAGTTGAGAATAGTTATCCATAATCGTCACAAGTCACGAGCGTGATATACATGTCGCGATCGTGAACTTTGGTTGTTAACTTTCTGTTTATGAAGAATGACAAGTCACGACCACGAATGGGTGACATGATCGTGAAATGTGCTTTTCTTCATTATTTTTCTTTACAACTTTGCAGATCTTTAACAACTTCGATCCTAAGGCAATTCCTTTTGTTCCACGCATCTTTTTGCACCTTTTTCACTCTTTTTACATAGAATTCCATCTTTGATCATTTTACTCCCAAGATTCACCTAGTTTCTACACTTGCATCGAAAATAACTACATACCACATGAAATCTTTTATATGAAGTATAAAATGACTCAAAATCATATTATTTTATGATTTAAAATATCAAGATATTAAGTGTAATTATACACTTATCAGCGGGCCCCGCAAACACGAGATATTTGGGGGGTGGGGCCTGCGCGGTTGCCCCATGAGCTAAAATTGCTCGCGGTACAGTAGCATGCGCTGACACAAGGCCAGCACATGCTGGCGGGCATTAGGCCTACAAGTAAAGCGCAAGCCGGGCTCATGGGATAAGGCAAGCCTGTTACGTTTTTCCTTGTGTGGCACCGCACAGCCCGTGCAAGCGGGTTATACAAGAGGGTTAACCCGTAGAGCCTATGTCTTCGCATGTGTTACCCGATTGTGGGATGGGGATTTCCATCCCACATTGCTAAATAGGGGAGCTTTCAGCTCCCTTCTCCCTATAAATAGCCTCCTTTTGCTCCTTTGTTTACCACTTAAACTCTACCTTCCTTTTTAGCTTTGGCATCTTTTCTTCGTGAGATTTTTGCAAGATCTTCCACAAGTTTCTCCTTCATCGTAAGAATTCTTTTTAGGCTTAGTTATATTTTGAAGAGAGCCATCTAAGTTATATTTTCAGGTTGGTCTTCGAGTGGTATAGCAATTGCTGTCTACCAACAAGTTCTTCCTCAAGCGTGAGATTTTGGTCCGTGAAGATCCATGTGGATCAATCATTGAGGTTATCCTAATTTGGAGGCTAGTATTACTAGAGTGCATTCGATTTGTTCTAAGGGAGAGCCACACCAAAGGAAAGGTATGCATCAACTGGTAATGCTTTTAACTTAGATGCTAGGTCTCTTTTATTAAGTTTTATAAACCTACGAGCATCTATGGAACATTTAAACTTAGATTATATTAATCATGACATACTTAATCCTTTTGGCTTAATTTTAAGTTATGAAATTCTGCCTTGCAAGTTTGAATGTTTAATTACTCTCTTGATTAACCCGTAGTGGTATCAAAGCCTACCTTATGCTATGCATGATTGATGATGATATGTTGAATTATATTTTCTATGAATTAATTAAATTATGCTATATGTAACTTATTCCTCTTATAAAAAATGATGTAATAACTAGATTAAGGTTTTTCTCAAATTTAGTGTAGGTGATTATCATATAAATTAGCAAGGTTTTACTACATATGTAAATGCTTAAATTGAGGGTCGTCCAGTACTTCACTCGATTAAAAGAATGAAATCTTTAAATTATAATTGTCCATGGTACAACAAATCAAAGTACCTCTGGTTATTTTGGCAAGGATTGGACTTGGCTCCTCATTTACTTTAAAGGGGCCTCTCCTACTTGGAAACTTCTATCGGTATTAGTTGAAGTGTACCCAAGGGAATTTTATGACTTAGTTGATTTCTAGTATGAGAATTGGTTTCTGCATATGGTTTTATAGTCATGGTTTAAGTTGTCAAATTAAAACTTATAGACACAAGTGTAAGAACTTAAACGTTGACCTTGTTTGTTTTGAATGCTATGTGGAGTCTTCGCATAATGGAATGATTATGATGTACCAGTCTTGAACATGTTTCTTTATATTAATAGTTCCAAATAACCTTTAGTTATTATTATCATAATCATATCCATTGTATAAGACCTAGACTAGGGCGAGACTAGTTATACTAATAAAACCCCTACAACAATCTTAAGGCAATAAATTATCTTCCCATCATAAGTCATGACATGAACCTTATTAACGGATTTAAGGATATGTACAACATGCTTTCTCTTAACATGTGTTTGGTCATGAGACTAAATGGGGTTAATGCCTTAACCAAAATGGGTTAGTTGTCTATGTTAGTGGAGCTAATGCCGGATTGGAGACATATTTGAGATGTTGTACAATTAGGTACACATGTCTCGATAAAGAGAACTCAAATGGACTAGAAATTGCATAGAATGTAAATGGATGGATTCCAACCATGATTGTATTGTTATGGCATGCCTGTTATATTAGGGGTTATGATGAATGGCTATAGATAATACCTACTAAGGAAAATTTGTTGGACCAAATTTCTCGAATTTAATAGAAGGGGCTATTTAAATGTCGATGACAATAGTAGGAAATATGTGTTTAATTAATGAACTTATATTAAAAGCATGTACATATAATAATATCTAAAAAATTTCTATATTATATATAGGTAGAATAATTAATCAAAACATAAATCTTCATCCTTGACAATAAGTTGACAGGGATTAATTTTGACGACTATTCAAGGCTCTTAGAAAGGAACTTGAGAAGAGCAACATGGATTAGTTTTTGGATAATCATGAACAAGTCAATTCTTATGTTGAGGCTTCTATCGAATAGAAAGATGCATAATTTAAGCATAATAATAATGCTTTTGTGGTTTCACTTGTGATGCTTGAAACCATGACCTTCAAGCTTAAGAAGTATCATGATGGTATGGATCTAAAATCTATGGTGATCCATCTCAGAGGAATTCATGAGGGTATGAAAATCAAATGGAATGAAATATTGAAATTCTTCTAAGCCTCAAGAGAAATGATGGGATCTTAGCCACAGAGCGTTGCATTGAATACTTTGAGTATTCAAAAAGAATGACTCAGATAGGAATTGAAAGAAATTCCGAGTATGACATACACGCTATGATAGAGAGTCTGTCTGATAAATATTCACTCTTTGTGAACGATTATCTTATGTCAAGAAAGGCCAGCATGACATCCAAGTTTATTAAGAAACTTAGAAGTTTTGAAAAGGGTTTGAAGGCTAGAGGAACAAGTACCTTGGCAAGTAAGACTCGTATAAAAGGTAATGGTTTTAAACCTATGAATAGGAAGGTAAAAAATGTGATCATTGAAAAGTAGAAGCAAAAAGGGATATATTTGATATGCAGAAGGCCTGGACATGGGAACCATAATTGCAAAGCTTTAATTTCTAAACAAGTGAAGAAGAAATCAAGTGAGGCGTTTACTTCAAGTATGTTCATGATAGAGAGTTTCTCTATAGTTCCTAATGAGTCTACATGGGTATTGGATACGGGTTGTGGTACTCATATCTATACTTTTGTGTAGGGGTCACGGAATAGTAGGAGGTTTGCAAAGAGGGAAATGGACTTAAGAGTTGGAAATGGAGCACAGGTTGCAGCAACAGCTGTAGGGACATATAGCCTTTGTTTTCCTAGTGGACTAATTTTAGTTTTGAACAATTACTACTATATTTTTGCTATCACTAAGAATATTATTTCTATTGCACGTTTAGCAATAGATGGATTTGAAATTTTATTTTCCAATAATAATTATCAAATTTGACTCAATAATGTTGTTTATGCTTGTGAAATATGTGTTGATAGCATTTATGTTCTATATGCTAAAACTAAAATTCTAAATATGAACATTGTTTAGAAATCAATGATAGATAATGAGAAATCCTCATACTTGTGGCATGGTCATCTAGGCCATATAAATGAGACTCGGTTAACTAGGTTATGCAAATGTTGTGACTTGGGCCCAATGAAATGGGAATCCTATGGGGAATGCGAACCTTTTTAAAGGGTAAGATGACTAAGAAACCTTTCAAAGTAAAGGGTCAGCATGCCAAAAGTACTTTGGAAATAATACATTTCGATGTATGTGCTCCAATGAGTGTTAAGATACATTAAGGTTTTGTCTACTTCATAACTTTTAACGTTGATTACTCGAGATATGTTTATTTCTACCTAATGAGTTACAAGTCTGAATGTTTTGAGAAATTCAAAGAGTTTATAATCGAAGTAGAGAAACAACTTGGGAAAAGTATCAAGACCATTCGATATGATTGAGACGGTGAATACTTAAGCCATGAGTTTTAGGATTATCTAAGGGATAATGGTATTTTATCCTAGTGGACACATCCTTATACACCACAACACAATGGAGTGTCAGAAAGGAGAATCAAACCCTACTTGATATGGTTCGGTCCATGATGAGTTAAGTAGAACTCAGCAGATCCTTTAGGGGTTATGCACTTGAGAGTGTAGTTTATATACTATACAGAGTGCCCACAAAATCAGTTGATCAAACACCATACAAAATGTAGTATGTTAAGAAATAAGCTCTTTCTCACCTAAGAGTTTGGGGATGTCCTACTTATGTAAAGAGGACAAGTTCAAATAAGCAGGGTGCTAAGTCTAACATGTGTCTATTTCTAGGTTACCCTAAGGAGATTATGGGTTATACCTTTTATGATCCCAAGGAACAAAAGGCACTAGTTTCTAAAAATTCTCAATTCCTTGAAAAGGAGCATATACTTGCGAAAGCTAGTGGGAGCAATCTTGAGTTAGACACTAAAGAGGATCAAAAGACAGTCACTTGATTATTCCTACACCTATTTCACAAGAAAGTGTAAGCATGGAACAATCTATTATAATGTCTACATTGTGTAGGTCAGGTCAGGTCAGGCTCCAATTGCTCCCGACAATACAATTATTTCATCATAGATGATAAGAAAAATCTTCCTAATGGAAGATGATGAGCCCAAGACTTATAAGGAGGCAATGGAAGGCTCACAGTCTAACAAATGGTTTACATCCATGAAGTTAGAGATGGACTCCATGTATGAAAATTCAAGTTTGGAACTTGGTTGATGCTCTAAGTGGGATGAAGCCCATATGATTCAAGTGGGTTTTAAGAAAACCGATATGGATGGTAATGTGATTACCTTTAAAGCAAGGCTAGTTGCAAAATGTTACAATAAAAAACAAGGTGTTGAATATGATGAACCTTTTCACTAGTAGCACTGTTAAAGTCTAACGGAATACTCCTTACCATCAATGCTTAAAACGATTATGAGATCTAACAAATGGATGTGAAAATAGCGTTCCTTACTGGAAACTTGGATAGGGATGTATATATGATACAACTTGAAGGTTTTACATCCCAAGATGGCTCGATGTTATGCAAGTTGTAAAGGTCCATTTATGAGCTTAACCAAGCATTAAGGAGTTGAAATATTAGGTTTGATGAGCAATCTGAGAATTTTGTTTTGTGTCAAACGCTAATGAGCCCTGTGTATATGAGAATGCTAGTGGGAGTGTGATCTTTTTCCTTATTTTATATGTCGATGACATATTACTGCTAGGAAACGATGTTCCTTTGTATCAAATTGGAAAATCATGGTTGTCAAAGAATTTCTCCATGAAAGACCTTGGAGAAGCAGCTTTTATACATGGTATAAAGATCTACCGTGATAGATCTAGAAGGATACAAGGACTTTCTCAAAGTACGTACATAGATAAGGTTTTGGCAAGATTTAACCTTGAGTAGTCAAGAAAGGGTTATCTCCCAATGTCTCACGGGATTTACCTTTCTAAATCTTTGTGCCTGAGATTACAGGAGGAGAAACTATGCATGAATTGAATACCCTATGCTTCAGTGATAGCATCAATCATGTATGTTATGATATACACTCAGCCTAACATCTCACATGTGTTGAGCTTCACGAGCAGACTTCAATCTGATCTAGTTGAGAAACACTGGATGACTATTAAAACTATCCTTAAGTACCTATGTAAGACTAAAGATATGTTTTTGCTATATGGAAAAGGTGATCTCTTTGTGAAGGGATAAACTGATGCGTGTTTTCAACCTGTTAAGGATGATTACAAGTCTCAGTCAGGTTATGTGTTTATGTTAAATTGAGGGGCAATTATTTGGAAAAGGCATCTTTTTGTTTATCAATGTTTATTTAAATTATATATCTCGTTGATATCATATATATGTGTTAATATTGTGTGCATTGATAAGACAAAGTCCATGACTAATTCATAGTGTGAAAGTGCAAGGATATAGTGGGAGTTATGTGGTGTGAGAACTGCACACCCTGTTGCTATGAATAGTCTAAATATCCCTAGTCATAGTTTCATTGAGACTGGACATCAATGAAGCAGACAGATGTGCATTTGTAGGCTTTCTCCTTGGATTAGTTCCAAGTAGCTAATCTCATGAGCTGAAGGTGGTACCTTGAGTTAACACATGAATGTATTCAAGTAATACATTGGAGACTGCTATAAGATAGACACTCAGAAATAACTATATTCATGTGTTGGTGTCATGTCTTATTGCAATTGTAGTACAAGTACCCTTAGAAATGAAATAATAGTTACCTTGTGTAGGAGTTGCAAAACTTTGGGTCATACTTATTCATAACCTAGTAATCAGCATGATACGGGGTAGTTAGGGCCATAGTGATGATCACTCGTTGGTAAGACAAGTGGGATCCATTGCTCCTGATATAGTGGGAGTTGTACCTTAAGGCCTCTTGTTGAAAAGACACACTCATAAACCTCTGATCGAAGTATAAGATTGATTGAATGGGTTTCTAGTCAATCTTGATACATTATGGTGAGTGGTGTCCTTCGTGAACAATTATAATTCCAAGATAGCTACGAATATTACATGACATAACACTTAATCTGAGCTAAATAAACTGGATGGTATTTAACCTAATGGAAGGAGTGTATTGTATTGGTTACTATTGCAGATATGGATAAAGTTACAAGCACATGATGTTTCGAGTATCAGGTGATCATACGCCTTTTCTAGAAAGCCTATTTGATCATCTAGAGTTATTGGGTTCCATGTCAGTCTGGAACATTGAGTTTAAAGGTTCTCGGATGGGAAACCAAGTTTAGGTTAGCCTCTATTGGCTCTATACTTCGGGAACCTGTGAAGTCACACACTTTGGGTCTTTACCAGACTAAGTAAAGAACTTAGAGATAGGATCTATACAGAGAATATTAAGAAAGTTAAAATCGTTGGATGAATTATTAATTAGTTGGACCAAAAAATAATTAAAAAGATTTAAAGGAGGAGTTTTGGGAAATATTGAACGGGGCAAACCAAGGAAAATTTTCCCGTTACGAGTGGGCCCCGCGAACATTACGAGTGGGTCCCGCAAACACGGGATGTTCACAGGTGGGGTCTATGCAGCTGCCCCGTGAGCAAAAATTGCTCGAGGACCAATAGCATGCTCTTGCACAAGGCCAGCGCATGCTGTGGGTAAGTAGCGCTTGTGCGGGCTTTCTGTCCAAACCCGCTAGCAACACACAAGATAGGTTTCCTTGTTCAGCACCACACAGCCCGCCCAAGTGAGCTATGCTAGCGGGTTAACCCGAGGAGGCTTGGGCTCTGCGTGTGTGGCCCACTTGTGGGATGGGGATTTTCCCCATCCCACATTGCTAAAAGGGGGAGTTTTTAGCTCCCCTTGTCCCTATAAGTAGCCTCCTCGTTCTCCTTTATTTCTCACCTCTCATTCTTAGTCATATTTTCAAGTTATTCTTCGAGTGGTCTAGCAGCTGCTGTCTACCAACAAGTTCTTCGTCAAGGGTGAGGTTTTGGTCAGTGAAGATCCGTGTGGACCAAAAATAGAGGCTATCTTATTTTTTAGGCTAGTGTTACTACGCGAATCAAGGAACACTGATTATTGAGCATAAAATTGATAAAGACTTGGAATTAAAGTTGGAAGATCCTTTTCTAATTACATTTACAAAGTCTAAATCAAAGAGTGTTCAAGAAGTTGTAAATGAGCAAATCGAAGAGATTT
>CATIWQ010149221.1:0-16395 GCA_949673415.1 Euphorbia schlechtendalii | reverse complement strand
TAGACATATCATAAACTTTGAAATAGAAAGTATAAGTAGAAAGCAAAGCAAAGTTGTAAGGTATGCAAGTGAAAGCTAAAGTTGATCAAACCGTATCCACTCTTTAATGGGAGTCGTCAATTCCCGCAATTCCTACATCTGCTTTGAATTCGGTCTCAGCCCGTAAAGAACCGCCGCTAGGATGCTATTCTTCGCGAATATCGAACAAACGAATATTGAAGAATGAAAACTTTTATTGATAAGTGATTTGCAAGTACACTTATACAACAATCGCTAGAGAATGTAGAGAAATCTAGTGATCGAAACAAGGATTCGAATCACTTAAACATTTTCTCGCTAACATTTAAGAACGTAGCGAATCTAACTATACACACACTATACGTAACCCTTTTTTCTCTGCACTTCCGTTATTGCATTGAAGGCATACGAAATTGGTTGGCATTAGAGCCCTATTTATAGAGTTTGAAGGGTTGCGTCTATCCAAATGAAGAGTCACATCCATTGTTGAAAGATTGCACCTCTTCAATGTGATTGGTTGAGAGGCTTTGATTCAATCCACAATGGAGAGGCACCTTTTCATGATTGGTTAACTCCTGATAAGTGTCTTTTCATTGGTAGTTGATGGCGGTTACTGGTAGTTGATCATGCTTATCTGGCGGTTGGTAGTTAAGGAGATAATACTGGAAAACTGTCCATGTCGCGACCGTGATATGTGATTCGTAACTGTTAACCTTTGATTGGCAGATTTCTATTTCTGAAGTGAACAGGTCGTGATCGCGAGGTATTGTCGAGACCGTGAATTGAATTTTCTTCTAAAATCTCCTTATAATTTCACCAATCTTCGCATCATTTTGCACCTTTTCACTCTTTTTTCATAGAATTCCACTTTAGTTCATTTTACTCCCAAGATTTACTTAGTATCTGCATTTGCATAAAAAACAACTACATACCACGTGAAATCTTTTATGTGAAGTATAAAAATGACTACAACTACAGTGTTTATTGTATAAAATTTATATGATAATAAGTGTAATTATACACTTATCACTGGAGGACTATGGTATCAAATCTGAATGCATTGAGATACTCTACGATAATAAAAGTGCTATCGATTTGTCAAAGAATCCTATTCAGCATAGTAGAATGAAGCATGTCAACATCAGGCAGTACTTCATAAGGGATCACATCCTTAAGAAAGATGTGAAGCTAATGTATATATTTGCTGAAGATCAGAGGGTAGATATCTTCACTAAACCTCTGAGCAAAGATCAATTCACTATCCTTAGAAGAGAAATTGACATGAGTAATCCTATGTGAAGATTACTCATAAGAAATCATAAGTCACTCAGAATAGATATTATGATTAAGAAGAACGAGTATCATCTGAAGACAAATTTTCCTCAAAAGAAGTTAAATTCCATCAGAAGTTAAAAAGTGAAGGTTATCTCAGAATGAATAGCCCACGAAGCACTCCAAAATTCAAAATTCAAAAACCTGAATCCCAAGCTGGATCTTTAGGTTAAAACTGTTCACATTCTACCGTCAGTTACGCCTTTAACAGATTCTGATAAAGCAAACGGTAAATACAAAATCCATCAACATTTATTACTATCCTATCCTACTGAATTATCAATATATATAAGTGATCACTGTTTATCCTCAAATCACTTTACTAAAAATCTTCAATCTCTCTTGTCAAACTCCTAATCTCTCAAACTTTCTCAAACCCTAATCATCTCTAATATCTTTATCCTAATCATAAATGGCACCAAAAAGACCAAGATCCTCTAAGAACCCGAAAGAACAAGTTATAATCCAAATCCCCCTAAAAACCTTTGTTCCTATTTGATATAGGTAAAATCCCACAAATATCATCTCATAGAGATTCTTGGTAGATAACGCCTTCTTGGAAGCCTCCCCATTCAAAGAAACGATCTAGTTCCATCAGCTTGGAGCATGGATCAGGTAGAAGGAGATAACTTTTCCTACAATATTTTTGGAAATTTATAAGAATCTAAAGAGTTGTACGATGAGCAATGAAGAGCTCCAGACTATGGTGAAAGGATAGGAAATAATCATCACCCCCCATTCTGGGCAAAGTTGCTAAATCTTAAGGATGAGGGGTTAGCTCTGAGAAGAGGTTGTGAAGAAACTCTGACAATAGGAAGGCTTTTATGTCAGAAGGATAATTTAGGGAGAAAATCAATACTCATATGCCTCAGGAACCAAGGTACTGGCAGTTAATAATGGCACATCTTCTTCTTTAAAAGATGAATTCCACGAATATAGTATCAGGCTATGAGCATTGCATTTTAGTGAATCTAATGGAGGAGATCAACTGGCCAATAATAATCATGCAACATATGCTCCACCACAAGTTCACACTTGGTGGACTTATTAGTGGAATTATTGCTACCTGGAAGATTGATCGCTCAGAGGAAGAAGGTTCAATGGGCAGTGAGATTATGAAAGAAACCTTTGATAAAAGGTGGATTATGGGATGAAATGGGATAGAAAAGGGGCCCTGAAGAAAGATCTAATGAAGAAGTAGAGGGAGAAGGAGCTGAGGTTAACCAAGAAAGGAGAAGCTGGAAGAGGGGTTGAGGAAGTCTCCCCAAAAGAAAGAGGGAGCTTATGTTGAAACAAGAGAAGTCCCTAAGGCCAAAAGAAGTAGAGTAGGCAGAAGTAAGGTACTTGCTACTGAGGATGTGGTAATTCCTAGACTATCATTTAAGGTCACAGAAGGAAAAACTGAAGGAATTACCTATTCGATGAACAAATTCTAGTATGTGCCAAGGCCTATGGAGCAGAATAGCTCAGAAGAAAATGAGGAGTATAGAAGGCCAATTAGCATTCTGACTAAGAGGAGAAGAGGAGAATTTGATCCAAATATGGCCATCCCTAGTGATGAGGAAGAAGAAAAGGTGGAGGAGAAAGAGGAGAAAGTAGAAGAAAAGGAAGAAAAGGTGGAGGAGAAAGAGGAGAGAGTAGAAGAAAAGGAGGAGAAGGTAGAAGAAAAGGAAGAAAGGAGGAAGAAGATGGCTAGAACCTATAGCGAGACTGTGATCTCAAAACATGATCCTGAGAAGGCTGATATGATTAAGGCCATAAATCAAAGCCTAGTTGAAGTTTTCTCTGAATCGGCAACTAAGAAGGGAAAGGGGGATATAAGGATTGCTGCAGCTAAAGTAGAAATGAAGGAGATATTAGAAGGAAGAAGGGTGCCTGACCCAAATGAATTCACTACGAAGATGAAGGATAAAAGCACCTCTGAGACAAAGGAGGATGAATTAGATGAAGTAGATGGGAAGGTCTTGGAAGGAACCTCTATCTATTTTAACTTACTTCTGGGAGCTCTTTTAATGGCACCAAGTCCTGCACCTCCCAAGGTGGCAAATCCAACCAATTTTCTGTTGGAGAAAAAGTCAGAAGCGCAGCCTAAATCTCCTTCTCTAGATTAGTAAGCGGCTATTGTGAGCGGGTGACACGGAGTGATAGGCTGAGAGCATGCGGAATGAGAGGTACGGTCCATCGGTTTGTTTTAAAAAGTACCAGGTCAGGGACCCGGGAAGGTTGGTAGAGAAAGCGAAAACATTTTTAGATCGATCAAACCCGAATCCGCCATCTCTTAGTGTAGAGTCGCCACCTCAATTAGCTCTTTCCAGGAATTAGAGTCCTATGAGGCTTAACGTCCGAGGATGGCCCACTAAGACACAGAGATTTGGGTTAGAGACAAGTTGCTTATTTATTATTAGATCACATTATATTACATCTATAGAAAACCGTATTTCTTAATTATGCATATTCGTACTTAGGCCATTTTCGAGTTATTATGCATGATTCACGTATATTTAAAAGCGCTAAATCCATCCATAAAGTAGTAAATAAATGCGGAAAAGTAAAGATTAAAAATTACAAAACCTCGAGGGATGCAATTGCCCGCCTAATATATTAATTACATTTCCCAAAAATAATTAAAATGTGATACCCAAAGGAAAATAAAATCCTAGGTATACATCTAATCCTAATCTACCTACATCCACAAAAATTAGCACATGGTATATTGCACGTATTGCATGTATGCTCGATTTGGGCATTAACGAGGCCCGTGTGGCCTATTGAAAAAATCACGATGACAGATTTGTTGTTGAAAATAAAAGATTCATTTTATTAACATGTAGGTTGCTCATTTTAATTAATGAAATTGCTTTTATGGTAAAATGGTGAGGTTTGATATCCGGGAATATATTTTTATTCCCTTCGTGGGGGTATTCTAACATGTATCTCCATTAATAAAGAAATTACAGATGAAGGAATAAAATTACAACATTGAAAATAAAATATAATAACAAAAGTCCTAGGTCCACAAATAATGTCAGAAGAAGAAACAACAAATAATGAGCACTGGATTGCAGTTCTAGGAACTCCGAGGCATACCCTTACGGAACGAATCCACTTTGACAATATCCGCTCGACCTTAGAGAATAGTCCTCATCATCTTTTAGTTTAAGTTGTTGAAAAATGTGGCGTGAATTCTAAAAAACTTGTTTAATTTTGAAATTTGCTGTAGTTCTAAAAGCTATCTTTTTCTGAAAAAATTTTTGGTCCCGAATATCGAAATTCCCTGATTATTTATAGGAAAAATCCCGAAAATCAAAAAAACGTAGCAAATTTTGGCAAGGCTAGCTAGAAATTCTGGCGGTCCTCGCTAAAAATTGGAGAGGAGGCTTGCCAAAAAAATCGGATGAGGCTTGCCTCACCAGACTTTTTGGCTAGCCTCGCCAAACTTTTGACGAGGCAGGCCCCGATTCAGGTTTTCCACGGTTTTTTTTCATGTTTTCATATTTTTCATGTGTTTCCATATTTTTAATTAATTTTTGAACTAAAAAATAAAAATTAAATAATTTTATTTAGAAAATTCCTTTTAAATTTAGAGACGAGGAAGACTCCCATTTGGGGGCGTTTGGATAATCAAGAATTGTGTGATTCAAGGATAAAATCCCGAAAGCTGTCATCATCGAACGGGCGAGCTGGTACAAAATCCAATGCTCATAGCTACCCCTCCTATGATCGCTGCTGGTTGAATAGCTAGTATGATCATACGAAAAGAGAGAAGGGATCGAGAAAATACCTGACCGGTACGGTTGGTGACTTCTTTATCCTCGATCGGTGATGACATGGGCCTTCCTTTCGAGTGTCGTGCTTTAATTGGGTCATCCATTTCTTTCTTCGAAGATAACTTGGTGTTTAATGCCCCTTGTGGGCGAGTCTGGTGTGGTTATTACATGTCCCTTATGGGTTGGCCTCCATTTGACTTTTCTTGTTGGAATTGCCAGAGTAGGTTGCCTAAAAAGCGAACCGAATTAGACTCCCGTTTCCTTCTTCATTTACGTTTCCCTAGTAGGAAATTGAGTTGTTTTTTGTGACAAATTAGAGAAAATATAATGTTAATATATTTTATAATGAATGTTTTAATTTTTGATTGAGTTTATACGGAGCAAAAAATTTTTCCCCTTCAATCAAAAAATTAAAATGTTGAGAAATAAATAAATTAAATGAGTTTAGGGAATATCGAAGATGTCCCGTCCATTGCTCCATTGTGTTAGGAGGCTTTTATTGGAAAATAAGAAATAGGTGGTGCCCACCTATTTTCTTTATAAATAGGGTTCCTTATTCCTTATTTCCTCACTTTTTACATTTACTCTCTATCTCTCTCTCTAAACACTTTCTCTCCTCCTTCTCTCTAGAAAAGATGTTGCCGAAGATCGTTGGCAGTCAGCTTCGGTTCTCCTCTAGTCTTAGTCCTCAGCCTACTGATGAGGTTGACATTTTTTCAGTTGACATAGATGTTGCATATGGCTTGAGTGCGAGGTACACCATGCTAGGGTTCACTCCTACCACCCCCCATAGAGACATTGGATCCCAACTTTTCGGCTCAACTCCATCTCATGCTAGGGTTTACTAAAAAATATTTTTATTTCCTTTTTTATGTAACTTTATACTGCCTAAAGATAGATTTGAACTGAAAATTGAACCATGCCATGGAATTTTAGTCTAGAAAAGTACAAGAAAATTTAGAAAAATCAAATTAGGGTCCGCTGAAAAATTTTCTAGCAGACAAATTCCGGTTAGGGTCCCTTAGGGACCTCGCTAGATTTTTTGGCGAGGGTCTCTTAGGGACCTTGCCAAATTTTCTGATGAGGGCCCTCGCTAGAGATTCTAGCGAGGGTCCTCAAGGACACTTGTGAGTGGCGACACGGAGCGATGGGCCGAGAGAGCGCGGAATGAGAGACGTGGTCCTCCGGGTGTTTTAAAAAGTAACGGGTCAGGGACCTAGGAAGGTTGGTAGAGAAAGCGAAAACATTTTTAGATCGGTCAAACTGGAATCTGTCATCTCTTAGTGAAGAGTCACCAACTGGATTAGCTCTTTCTAGAAATAAGAGTCCTGTGAGGCTTAACGTCCGAGGGATGGCCCACTAAGCCCAGAGATTTGGGTTCAGGATAAGTTGCTTATTTCTTATTGGATCATATTATATTACACCTATAGAAAACCATATTTCCTAATTGTGCATATTCACACTTAGGCCATTTTCAAGTTATTATGCATGATTCGCGTATATTTAAAAGATGTAAATCCATCCATAAAGGAGTAAATAAAAGCAGAAAGTAAATGTGAAAAAGTAAAGATTAAAAATTACAAAACCTCGGGAGATACAACCGCCCGCCTAATCTATTAATTACATTTCCCAAAAATAATTAAAATGCGATACCCGAAGGAAAATAAAATCCTAGGCATACATCTAATCCTAATCTACCTACACCTACAAAGGTTAGCACAGGGTATATTACACATATTGCCTGTATGCTCGATTTTGGCATTAACGAGGCCCATGTGGCCTATTGAAAAAATTTCAATGATAGATTTGTTGTTGAAAATAAAATGATTCATTTTATTAACACGTAGGTTGCTCATTTTAATTAATGAAATTGCTCGCATGGTAAAATGGTGAGGTCTGATATCCGAGAATATATTTTTATTTCCTTCGTGGGGGTATTCTAACATGTATCTCCATTAATAAAGAAATTACAAACGAAGAAATAAAATTAAAACATTGAAAATAAAATATAATAACAAAAGTCCTAGGTCCACAAATAATGTGAGAAGAAGAAACAACAAACAATGAGCACCGGATCTTAGTTCTAGGAACTCAAAGGCTTACCCTAACGGAATGAATTCACTTTGACAATATCCGTTTGACCTTAGAGAATAGTCCTCGTTATCTTTTAGTTTAAGTTGTTGAAAAATGTGGCGTGAATTCTGAAAATACTTGTTTAATTCCGAAATTTGCTGCAGTTCTAAATCTATCTTTTTCTAAAAATTTTCCGATCCCGACTATCGAAAATTCCCCGACTATTTATAGGAAAAATCTTGAAAATTCAAAAAAGGCAGCAAATTCTGGCAAGGCTCTCCAGAAATTGGCAAGGAGGCTCGTCAGAAAAGTTCTGGCGAGGCTGCCTCGCTAGACTTCTGACGAGGCAGACCCTGATTCTAGTTTTCCATGGTTTTTTTCTTGTTTTCGTATTATTCATGTGTTTCCATACTTTTAATTAATTTTTAAACTAAAAAATAAAAATTAAACAATTTTATTAAGAAAAATCCTTTTAAATTTAGAGACAAGGAAGATTCCCATTTGAAGGCGTCTGGATAATCAAGAATTGTGTGATTCAATGATAAAATCCTAAAAAGCCATCATCATCGAACAAGCGAGCTGGTACAAAATCTTGTGCTCACATCTATCTTCGATCCATCTCATCTCTTTATGGCTCCTTTTTAGACACCAACATACTGACCAACAACTCCAAAGGGATCTTCATCTCCAAACATTAAAGACCCTATTGAAGTTGCTGCATCCATAGCTCAAGAGGTGGCTCAAAATCTAGAGGATAAGGTTGAGGTGAAAGAAGAGTTTGAGAAGAAGGAAGAGTCCAATGGGCAATCTCTGCTGAGAGAGAAGCTACCAGAGGAAGATTCGTTCCTATCAACTCTTCAGACGGAAGAAGTTCAGAGGACAGTAGTGGTTAAATGGGGTGTTCAACCATCAGAATCAAATCCTGTTGTAGAATTTGTGACCATGGCTAGATCAATTTTTACTGAACATAATGTGACGCTAGAGGATATAAGGAGAGGTGATGAAGAAAAGAAGGAGGAAGATAAGTAGCATGAGGAAGTTCTGCTAGAAGATGGAAGTGATGAGGAGGGTGATGTGGTCAGGGTTGTGGAGGGAATAGTAGAAATAAGAACTAGATTCACATCTTTTCCCTACCAGCTGCAACCAACTCCTTACCAGCAGCAACCAACTCTCCACTAGTAGCAGCCTCATACCCCCTATGTTCCAAGGCATCTAGTGGATTCCTCATCTATCCTTACTTTAATCCCCAGACATTCGAAGTTGAGGATTGATGGAGATAAATACCTCAGCAGTAGAGGATGGATGATGGGAGACCTCGTTGAAGGAAAGCAATTATCTGCTGAGGTGCCTCTCAACTCTCTCCATCATATGGGGAAGATTCTGGACAATCTCCTCACAATGGCCCTTCACCTCAACAACTCTGTTATGGATATCAAGCCAGTTCCCTTCAACCGCCAGCTTGCCTAGAGTATTACTCTCTTGACAAAATAAGCTCAAATCATCATGGAGATCACCTCAAAGATTTCTCTTCCTCGTCAAATCAAATCTAAGCTAATCATGCATCTGTAACCTCTAATGGAGACAAGGCTTCCCATATTATGTTGACATAAGGAATGAATTGACTACACTAAATGAGAAGCTAGAGATTGGTGAAAAGAGTCCTGAAATGATCCATTATTAAGTTAATGGGATGAAGGAGCTATCCTAGGGGTATATAGCGGATGTAAACTCCACTATTGGGACTGCCATTGAAAAGATCTCCACTGAATACTCCATGGGGTTGGAAGAAGAAATTAATGAGCTAAGGAAGCATCATGTCTTTTGTTTGTGGCAGCAAGAAAGGATCTAAAATGGTCTTGCAGAGATGATGAAGTTTATGACTAAATTCAAAGTAGAAACTCTCATGGCTATTGAGGACCCCTGAAGGGCGCTGAGGACTGAGGTCATCAAGGTGATTGATAGCACTACTAACAAAGTAACTGAAATCACCTTCGCTTAGAAGAATGAGGTCTCTGATGATATTGAAGATATAATAACCTCTACCACTGCTGACCTGACTAAGGTAATTAATGAAGTCAAGGATACAGTGATAGCCAGAGATTAAGCTCATTAAAGGATCTTCAGAAGAGTTTTTATGCCTTAGGAGCTCAAATCAATGGTCTATCTCTCCATTCCTTCTACTCACATGACAGTGAGGTTGTTCCCTTCCTTCAGCATCTGGCCAATAGGCTTAACACATGGATTTGGAATTAGAAAGCCCTACAAGTCATCCTTGAAAGCATCTTTCCCTTTGTCTCGAGCAAGGTAGCAAGACTAATTCAGTAGATTGTCCCTCCTCTTCAAGAAAATGCAAAGGCTATTCAAGAAGTTATTTAGAGGTTTGCGCTTGATAAGCAGAAGATAGTTGCTCAGCTTGTTGGCACTGAGTGGAGGGAGAAGGATAAGTATAGCTTCAAGGAAGCCTGGGAAAGGTGAATGGTTTCAGGTTCTACTTCAAGCGCCATGGAGATAGACAATCATTAAGAGAAACAAATAGAATTTTTAGCGCTTAAAGAAAAACCTTTGTAATAGCATAGTCCCTCTTGTAAAAACTTGTATCTTATTCACATTAATGAAAAGTTTTTACTTCTATTCTGAGTACAACGTTGCGTTGTACTATATTCTTTTAAATTATCACAAGTAAAAGTTAAACTTCAAAAGAAGATATTCATCTTAAAACTTAGCCAAAGATTGTGAGGGAGAAAGGTCATCATGTGCTTAAGTTCACTCAGAACCAACAAAATGAGGGAGATTGTTGGATTTTGAGAAGTGACTTTATAGTTTTCAAGGTTCTAAGTTCAGAAGTTCATGATGACTTAGAAGATCCATCGTGCTCTAGAAGATTGAAGAACCAAAGAACCTCAGAAGCTTGCAACCTCTGAAGAAATTTCAAGACTCAGAGTTGCGAGGAAGCCCTTCTGAAGACCAATATAGAGTATCTTAACTCTTCGATGCTAGAAGACAAGATAGCTGATCTCCCATTAATTGTCACCACGCACTTTTGTACTTCAGTTTGAATAAGGACAAAAGTTGTTATGAAATCAGAAAAAAAACATTCCGCTCAGCTAAAACTCTGTCAACCATACAAGAAATGGGTCTCATTCAGTTCCTGGCAAGTGTAGCATGGATTAAACTTGGACGAGGCTCTCAAACGAATTCTTAACGAAAACAAGGATGTGAGACAATGGGAAGAATATGTGCATCAGTCCTAAACCAATGAAAATATTCTCTCCCTTTATAGAAGGATGATTTCCACCATTGAAGGATGTTGCCAAAACAACTAAAAGCTTAAGAGTGAAATCAATTCTCAAATTCTCATTGCAATCTTCTTAGCAATCACAAATCGCACACACTTCATTCTTACTTGTTTGTAATCAAGCTGACTGAAACAAAGTTGAGAAGCTCATCATTTTTCTCTCTAAAAATAGTTGTGTAATACACTAGCTGAAGGTAAGTTAGTGTGATGGAGCTTAGAAATCTTGTGAGGAAGGTACTCAAGAAGATAAGAAGCTCTGAGCCTCAGATACAGTTGGATGGAACTTCTGTATTGGTATAGCTTACTTTGCAAAGGTTGATTGGGGAGTACTTCAGCCAAGGCAATTGTAAAAGGTTTACTCTTCACCAGAAGAAGAGTTCTTGGTGGATTAAATCTTGGATGGGAGTTTCCAAGGACTGGATTAAGCAGAAGCTGAAATAGGATAAAATCGCTGTTTGCAAATTTCTCTACTCTGCATTATTTTGTGTTCATTTCTACTCATCTTAAATTAACAAAGTCTAAAAGAAAAGGGGATTCTGAGTAAAATATTTTTACCCAAAAGTTATTTTAGAAGCTACACGCAGTTGTCTTCTAAAACTGAACTTAAACTCGAAAAAGAGTCATTCACCCCCTCTGACCTATTTTACACCCTACTAGGTCCAACAAAATTTAATCTTGAAATAGCATTGTATGATATCTAATCTATACATCTACTATTTATGTGCATAACATAATACTAAATAAAATAGAACAATTTGATTATATATTCATATCGAAAAATTTGAAAATTAAAATTAAAATAATAATACAAATAAAAAATAAAATAGCAAAGTTATTAATTCAAATAAAAATATTATATATAAATTGCAAGGAAAAGTAATTGCAATATATTTATTTAATATACAATTGAAATATTGAAATAAAATGTTTTATCATAGGTAGGTTAAAAACTAAAAATAAATGATAATGAAGAAAATAGAAAATAAAGAAAAGTAATGGACAGTAAAAATATGAAAATGAAGGGAGAAGTTGAGAATCAGGAATTGAAGGTAAAATGGAAAGTAATAAAATGAAGGAGTGGTGAATTTAAAGAGTAATGAAATTAAAGAAAGATTTCAAAGATGCCGTTTTTGGGCAATTAATTGGGCGTAAAATCACCATTTCTTTATTTTCAAAATGTAAAATATATCTTTTTATTCATTAAACTGAACCATAAATACTACGTCGTGTGGGTCCCTTCATTTAATAAAACAATGACACGCGTTTCAAATGGGTCCTTCTATCTTCATCAAACCTTCGTCTTTCTTCTCTCTTTAGATAAAACGTATCACGTGAGATCTGAGACATTTGCATTCGTCGGAGGTAATTTTGAATTAATTTCTGCAAATATTAATAAATTACCAATTCTGAGTGTAGGCGCCTGTCCACACCTACTCCGCTTTTGGTTTGATTAAAATCCTGTTAGCTTCATAGTCAATTTAGTTCAATTCAGTTAAATTAAATTAAGTTAAGTTAAGTTCAGTTCAGTTCAGTACAGTTAAAATCTATTAAGTTTAGTTCAGGTTCATAAATTTTAATCTTAATAATGATTATTCTAGTTAATCTTTAATAAAAACTAATAGTAATAATAATAAAAAGAAGTACAATGATAAATAATTGTTTGTAATGATTATTAATAATTTATTTATTTTTATATTTAATGGGTTTTTCTATTATTTTATAATTAATATATTTATTATTACGTTCAATTAAGTTTAGGTTCATTAAGTTCAGTTCAGTTCAGGTTTCAGAAGTTGAAGAGAACAGAGAAGTTGAAGAGAATAGAGCCTAAGAGAAAGATATAAAATGATATTGAAATAGAAAGAGAAGAGCACATAATTAGTGAAATTGAATTGGAAGTATGACTTGCAAAACTAAAGGTAGAAAACTCAAGTTTTTTTTGTAAGTTTAACCTCAGACATTGCCACAGGGGTGACGCTGCAAGAACAATGGTAAGAATGGAAAATATAGAAAAAGTAATGGTTGTTAATAACATTCCACTCCCTTAGATGTTGTTGAAGGGAATAGTTATCGAAACATGATCGTGAAGGCGGAATTATGTATTAGAATTTTCTCAACTTCAAATAAGATCTTCTTAAGAACCATTGGTAGGATTTCAAAACAATTTATTTATTAAATATAAAACTTACTTGATAATCATTTTAATAGGTGAATGTCATAAAAGCTAAAAGTTCTCAAATCTCACGTGCACGAATTTCTCTTGAACCGAGACCGGTGCTAGCCATATAAACGGAAAACAAGAGAGAAAACTGGAAGAACAATAAAACCCCCAAATTCATAAGATGTTGAACGTATTTCTACCTTTTGTAGTTGCTGCTCATATTTCAATTATATGGTGCTGCCAAAACGTTTTTTTTTTGTCATAAGCGGGATTGAATTAGGTTTTATTTTGTTTTTCTATTTATACCCTAATTAATCAATTAGATCTAGGTTGAAATTAATTACGAATTCGGTTCAATTAATTTTAAGTTTAATAATTAAACATCATAGTTTAATAATTAAATTTCATATTTTTATCAACTTTCATAATTTACAAATTAACTCATAGATAGACTCATGATTACATTTTAGTCATATAAGTTTTCATACTACAAATTAATAACTAACTAAAGTTAGTCAATTAATTATTTTAGTATACAGTACTTTATGATTAAACTTATTCAATTAAATTATTTGACATGTTAATTTATCTAATTGTCAATTAAATAAGTACCACAAGTAAATAAAACTTAATCAACTTAATTTTATTTTAATGAAAAATAAAAACTACATTATATTATACCATCAACAAAATTAATTTCTTTAACTTATATAGATTAATCAATTACATTGATTTGCCATGTAAAAAAAACAATAATCAGTTCTTCAACCGGTCTTGTAACATTGCATATACAAGGAAACCCATATCGATAGTTCTAAGTGCATAATCATTTGGGTCTGTCCATATGTTAGCAATGAGATTCATCCATAGATTATAAGTGCATTCTAGCAAACCATTATAGCCCCCATTAGTAATATACTACAACATGCCCGATTCCACATTAGTAATAAGTTGAAATTAAGTCTGAGGACAGTTGAGATCTACTCAGCAAATTGTCTTTGACATACAACCATTTGACTTTGTTGTGTGGATCAGTTTAACCTCATGTTCTCAACATATGCCTATGTCCATGGTCTACTTTACCAAGTGACATAGCAACTACATTGCTATAGATCATCCAACATACAATTGCAAGTCTTTCATTTCATTCAATTCCATGATTAAAACATACTTGGGACATTTATGATTATCAATCAATGGATACTCTACTCATTATAGCACAAGATATAAATGCAGTGGATTATTGTATTTATAATGTGACACTATAATTATGTACAAACATAATTCTAATGTAAGAACCAATGCCTAAGAATTATGGCACACCAACATTTCCAACAATCTTCGACTTGAACTAGTTCACAGTAAGCATTGCCCTAATCTTTATAGAACCTAAACCCATGAGCTCCATCAATGATGGACTTTTGGTTAGATAACCAACAACATCGTTCCCGTGTCAACTCCACGTAATGACATGCCATATGAAATATTGAACACAGGTTTGAACTTAGTGATTGGATTTCTTTAGCTTGTGCATTATCCCCATTATTATTGAGGAAAAACATTAAGTTTTTGTAGGATCCATCCATCCTTACTTATGTACATATGATAACTTGCAAATACATCATGTTTTACTGTCAATTATCCTAACTTTTGGAATGGTTTACTGCTGATTTTATTATTGAATTGTGTATAATTAGGTATTGGATGATTCTGTGGAGAAATTTTAAAGAAATGGAGTTAACCTGTAGTTAAGGTTAACACCGAAGTTTAAGAAGTAGTATAGTTGTTTCGAGTTAGCCTGGATGATCAAATGGGCTTTCTAGCAAAGGCGTATGATCCCCTGATACTTGCAACGTCATTTACTTCTAACTTGATCCGATTCTATAGCAGTAACCAATACAATACACTCCTTCCATTAGGTTAAGTACCATCTAGTTTATTGAGCTTGGATTAAGTGTCAACTCATTTAATAGACGTAGTGTTCGCCACTTTTCTGCTGATAATATAAGAGTTCTAAATATGAATAGGTGTTGTCAGTATTGCTTATTAAATAGAAAAATGATGATAACTGCAAGTATACAGTTGCGATGTAGTTTTAAAAGATATCGATCCCCCTGGGAAGGAATTCAGTTCTAGATATCAAATAGAGTTACAGGATGAAAGAAAATATAATGATTTAAAGGTTTTAAATGGTAAACTGATGAATAAACAGATGAACATGTTAGAGAAGATGCAAAGCATATAGATATTCCCTAAGAGCAAGTACAGTAGAGTAAAATATGCAAAATAATCAAAGTTGTTTTAAACACTAGATAACTTCAACAAACTCGGTTCTAGAAGCCCAAATATCCTATAATTCACCGCCGAGCAACACATGAAATGACTTTTCTAAATCTAGGGTAAACGAATTATAACACTTATAAGAACCTAGATAACAATAATACTATGCTTAGTACGGGTAGCTCTCACATAGCCATATTTAGCAAGTTACCACTCCAAAAATGTTGGCTCACCAAATGGCGTAATAATCACAGATCCAGTGATTATACACAATCTTGTTAAACCTGAAATCACTCTTAAAGTTAACTTGAAAGCATATAACTTGATTAATATAAATGACGCAAGATGAAATACTCATTATGACACATAGACATATCATAAACTTCGAATTAGAAAGTATAAGTAGAAAATAAAGTAAAGTTGTAAGGTATGCAAGTGAAAGCTAAAGTTGATCAATTGTATCCACTCTTTTAATGGAAGTCGTCAATTCTCGCAATTCTTGCTTCTACTTTGAATTCGGTCTCGACTCGTATAGAACCTCTGCTAGGATGCTATTCTTTGTGAATATTGAACAAATGAATGTTGAAGAATAGAAACTTTTATTGATAAGAGCTTTGCAATTACACTCATATAATAATCGCTCGAATATGTGGAGAAATCTAGTGATCGAAACAAGAATCGAATCACTTATACAATTTTCTCTCTAACACTTTGTACTAGCGAAATCTATAACTTTCACTTTCTATCTATATCATACACGTTTGGATTGTCTAAATCCCTCACCTTCCCCTTCTTAGGATCATAAGCCTCAAGATACATTTGATTATTTCTTCATTTATTCCCCATGCAACACCATTACCCATGAAATTGGTTGATGTGAACTCTATTTATAGAGTACGAAGGGTTGCGTTTATCCAAACAAAAAGTCATGTCCATTGATGAAGGGTTGCATCATTTTCAATGTGATTGGGTGCAAGAATTCATCCTTATCATCGATGAATAGGCACCTTTTTGTGGCTTCATTATCCCCAAAAGGTGTCTTTTCATTTGACAATTGGTGGCGGTTGATGGTGGTTGATCGTCCTTATTCGGTGGTTGGAAGTTGAGAAGAGTTATCCAAAACCGTCACAAGTCACGAGCTTGATATACATGTCACGATCGTGAACATTGGTTGGTAACTTTCTGTTTGTGAAGAATGACAAGTCGTGACCACGAATAGGTATCACGATCGTGACATGTGCTTTTCTTCATGATTCTTATTTTCAACTTTACTGATCTTTGACATCTTTGATCCTAAGCCAATTCCTTGCGTTCCACGCATCTTTTTGCATCTTTTTCACTCTTTTTGCATAGAATTCCGTCTTTGATCATCACTCTAAAGATTCACCTAATTTCTGCACTTGCATAAAAAACAACTACATACCACGTGAAATCTTTTATATGAAGTATAAAATGACTCTAAACCACAT